>PVJD01003116.1:0-173455 GCA_004026545.1 Mormoops blainvillei
CCCAGATCTTGAATGAAGACCATGTTTACAAATGCAGTTAAGATAAGCTCTCTATAGAACTGTTAGTTTGGTCTGTCAGCCCAGCTTCTTTGTCCGGTCAAGGTGGCTGGTACTGGATGACTGAATGAAAATGCCTGCGGCTCACCGATAAGATTACTAAAGAGCAAGGTTGTTACATGGGCTTCCTTCCTGAATAGTACTTATTGCAGAATGTCCCTGGCACGAAGTAAAGTAGCTAAAATATTAGCATTTTCAAAGCCCTACTCTTATATCCACATAAGCGCCCTGCTCTTGTTTTAACCCTGGCTTAGCCCGGCTCTGCCTCAGAAGTGCACCCAATCTCCATCCTGGGGCAAAAAGCACAAATTGCTCGTCCTCGTTCGCAAGACAGACTGAGCATCTGAAGATCACCTCTCTGTTGCAAACTCTGAAATCAGTCTCAAGCCTCGGGTCCGCTTCTCTGTCCAAAAGCAAAACCACTGGGAGGATGAATTTTTAAAATCAGATTGTCACAGGTCATTGGAAATTTAGTTTGCCTCCAGCTGAGGGGGGAAAAAAAAAGTTAGCCTGCAAAGCAGGAGTCAAGGAAAATTTTTAACACATCAAAACTGCCTAAATCTGTCATGCTCAATTGTGCAACAGAGCAAAATGAGATGAGCGTATTAGTGGCAGTTGAGAAAAATGGCTTTTCAAATTCAGTGTTTTATGAGAGTAATTTAGGAAGTGTAGTATAGGAGTCATTAAGTACAAAATACCATCAGTGTCAGTGTGAGTTGTATTCTGCTTTTGTTTGGCTCGGTGAGTGACACAGTGGAGGCTATAAAGGGAAAAAGCTTTAGAGCAAACCCTCCGAGTAGCACTGCCTGCCCGGGGAGAGGGCTCCCTAAAACGGCGACGCCTGCCTGTCTTGTTGAGGAGACAGGAGAGGCAAGAGGAAGCCCTGGCATCCACCCCATGAATGAACGGAGCAACACCAAGAAGAACTGTCTAGTGGGCCAGCCTCAGACTTCCCACTGGAAAAACCAGACGCGAGAAATAGCAGCGAGCTCGTGGGAAATGATTTCAAACCAGGAGGCAGGAGCGAGAAATAAAGCTTGAAAATCCGGCCAGGACAGAAGTAGATGTGAACCCCAACACAGCTGTGACTCAGAGGCTCCCGCATCTGTCAGTGATTGTTTGGGGATGGGATGGAAAGGGGAAAAGCCTCAGGCTCCCAGAGGCGAGGGGGTGGGAGATACAGTGTTAAGGGTGACCCTTTGTAAACATTGTTTTGAAGGTCTCTCCAACTTGTGAGAGTTTAAAAACCAGGAAAAGGCACTATAAATCTGCTGTCTCAAGGAGAAAAATATATTTAGGAGTCTATCTTTATGGAATCATCCCCGAGCCCAGCACAGCTTGATCGATGTGGGCTGGCTGCGTACTTCCTATTTTGACGGGCTTGCGTTCCTCACACACCTTGCCCTCGGAGTGAAGCCTCCGCCCTTCGCACTCGTACGCCAGCCTGTTTCCCTTCCTGTACCAATATTTCTCCAACTCTGCACAAAAAGGTAGGGCTGCACCATTTCGTTTAATCTTTACTAGAGCTTTTCTTGAGTATATTCTGGTTTCCTCGGCTGCAGAGTCCATTGCATCGATCCATTGCAGAGTTGTTTTTTTTTTGCGGGGGGGGGACTTTTATGTGTTGTGTTGTGTGGCAGCATCTGCACTGCGCATGCATGTGCGCACGCTTGCACATCTTAGGAGAAGGAAAAGAAGCTTCCCTTTCCTTTCAAAGCACACTTGTTTATTCACTCTTTGCTCCACTGTTGGCAAAATCATCAGTGAATGACCACCGCTAACTCCCTTGCCACATCAGGGACTGTAATAGGCAGGAGCCCACCGGTCTTCACCATTTCTCCGTGCTGCTCCTTCGCTGCCTAACCTCAGGTGGGGTGGGGTGGGGTGGGCACGGCTGGCTCAGTGGTGGCGTGGGGTCCGCAGAGTGGCCCACCGTATTCACTCAGTCAGGCACTCCAAGATGCGCTGGGGCAGAGGACAGGTTTCCAGGTAGGAAAACATAAGATGGTAATTCACTGTTTCTCTGTATTTAATGAAGCAGAATTCATTTAAACATCATATCATTCGGTTTATGGTATCATTTTCCTTTATTCATTCGTTCCCACAATAATTCATTTGTTAACTCATCTCTCATATGTTGAGTTTTGTTCTGTGTGAGTAATTTTAGTAGAGAGGTATAGCCATTATTTATTACCATAATAATCCTGCATAGCAAATAACCAGCAAATCTCAGTATTGTACAACAATATTTATTTAATTCATGAGTTTGTCAATGGTTGTGGGGTTTTGGGGGTTTTTGTTGTCTTTTTTTTTTTTTTTTTTGAGTCTCAACCAGGCTTACCTGATGCAGCTGAGCTCAGTCATTTATCTGTCACCAGGTGGCATTTGCACAGGGACCTGGTGAGGGGGGCCTGGGCTAGGAAGGTAAGACGATGGTATTTTTCATGTGGTTTCTCACCACCAGCCAGCTAGCCCGGGCTTGGTGCCATGATGCTGAGGATCCAAGCCAATGATGGGAATGAATAAAACTTCCAGAGACACAGCCTCCAGGTCACTTCTACCACGTTCTGTTGGCTGGAAGGGAGTCTAACAGAGAGCCTAGGTCCAAGGTGGGGGTGGGGCGGATGAGGAATAAATGCCACCATTTTGAGGGAAGAGCTGCAAAGTCACATCACAAAGCACATGGGAGGCCATTTGGGACACCCAACCAGTTGACCTACCACAGGGAGACAGAGCGGCAGACCCCAGGTTAGATGGTAATGGGATGAGCACTGTACCAGCAATATGTGTAAGTGGTAAGGGGCTCCCTTACCAATTATACATACTGCTGGTACAGTGCTCACAGTGCTTAGGTATATAGTGCTTATACAGTGCTCATACACACACACACACACACACACACACACACACGTAATGTAATACATGTAAATATATATAATTTTACAACGTTCAGTGTTTTTAAAGGAACAAGAGAAAAAAGGATGTAGAAAAGAAGCTAGTAAACCATTTCTGCTTTTTTTCCCCCTTCCTTTTCTACCAGTACATACAAAGACCCTTACTGTGGTGATCTCTGGTGTCGAGGCTTACCGGGGGCAGCCTCTCCAAAGGAGTGGGACCCAGCCGCCTGGAAGCGGCTCCCATCTGCCCAGGTCCTGTGAATGCATACATTGTTTCTCTGTCCAAGGCACTGCTATTTGGAAGCTAAGCTCTTATTGACAACTTTCTATGCGTTCCCAGTTTCTTCAAGGAAGACTTTCCTGGGTTACTTTTTGTTTTCGAACTCAGTAATGGGTGCTAAACTTTGTGCCAGTTTCTCATTCTGCATTTGCCCAGTGGTCTCATGAAATCTCTGGGTCTCGCTTGTCTGTGTGATTTAGACTCCGGTCAGCTGCCAAGGCAGAGGTGGTGACCCACAATATTTTGCAGCACTTAGTCAATGCCCGCTGTGGGTTTAAATCAGTGAATCTTACACTTGTTCCTCCTGCAGTTCAGAGCATTCAGTAACATGCTAGTAACCTCTCAAAGAGCCAATTGCTGTTTACCTTTGGGCATTGTTATGGAAAAAGAGCCACTTAGAGCTTCTCAACTGTGGTCCCCTTGGGTTTAGCTGTAGTCCCAGCAATGAAAAGTGAAGAAGCTAAGGAAGGTTGAATGTGTGGTGGAAGCAACTAGCAAACTCCAAAGAACAGTTCTAAACTCTCAAGTTACAGTCTGCTTGTCTCTTTTGAACTCCCAATCATTCCATTCTCATAATAAATAGAAAATTAAAAAGGATCAGAACTTTCTAGCTCTAAGGGTCTCATGTTACTGGAATGGCTTTGCAGCAGCATTTCTCTTAAGAAATACTTATGACTAAGGTCAACACATTCATGTTTATTGGACTAGATAAGTTCAGTGATACCAGGTCCAGAAAAACTTGTCTTTTGAGGATACCCATTTTCCTTCCTTCTTTGTGTTTGGCACATGCATATTGACAAAGGGTGTGAGTGATTTTGCGTACATATGTACCCAAGATGCTCAGATTAAGAAATAAAGCTCAAATATATTCTGAAAAACCTGTGGTTCCAACCTTTTTTTTTCACAGTTGAGTAAACAGAATCAGGAGGGAAAAAAAACAGCTTGTACAATATCCTGCAAGTTGCTGGTTGTGTGAGAGGGGGCCCCTGACTCCGAGTGCATTCAAATGACACAATTTATAGACACGCTCTTTCACACATGAAATGACATAGAAGTGGTAGAGCATCATCCAGAAATATGTACTTTAGCTTGTTAAAAGTTCCAGCCAAGTGCAAGGGCAGAGAAGCATGTGACATAGAGACAGAGCCAGCTAAAGGGGGCAGTATAGCCTGTGCTACCTACATGACTTAATTTAGACCATATGTAGCTCTTTCTAGTCCAAAAATATCTCCACTATTACTAGAGTGCCCATACTTCTCAGTTTGCCTGGGATTATCCTATTTTATCCCTGTTGTTCTGGCATGATTAACTCTCCCTTTAAAAAGTGTCCCTCTTTAGACGATACGTTATTCATTCACCTTAACTATCGATACAGTGGGAATGATGCTATTTCTTTATGTCATACAAGGTTTTCTGTTTCCCACATCCCTCACATGTACTTAATAGAAGTGTTATTTAGAAACCCAAAATCTCAAAAAACTTTATTATCTATTGCAAATAATTAGCAAGACAGGATTTGATTAGTGTGAGGGAGGTAATGAAGGAGAGTTTTTGAAAAGGGATATCACAAGGCCATCAAAGGCAAACTCCTCCCACCTTCCGCTGGAGCCAGATGTCCAACCTGAAGACTGGGCACCTAATAGGCGATGCGGTCAACAGAATGTTTACTGCTCAACTGCTTTAATACACAAATATCTCCTCGTTCTGTAAGCTGAATAAGCTAATACAAGGTTGAAAGTTCTACCAAGGCCTCAGGAACTTTAAAAAAAAAAATTCCATCAATGCTTTAATTGATTGTTTAACAGTTGCCCTTTTAAAATAATTTTATATGCATTAAAAATTTTAGTTTATTCATCAGGTTGTTTCTTCCATCTCTATGTTTTTGCTTACCACTTTTGTTCAAGAATTTGTGTAGTTTGAACCGTAGAGTTCTCATGCTTGACCTGTGTAACATGCTTTTCTACCCTGTGTATTTCTTGTAAATTTGCAGTGGGGTCTAAAAGCCTGATCGGACTTGTTGTGTCCTTTCATCAAGTGACAAATTATAACTGTCATTTTGTGATGTTAGCAGCCATTTATGCTTATTGCCTAATTCAGGGGTCAAGAAACCCCTGTGAACCAAAGCTGGCCAACTCCTGTTTTTGTAAGTAGCAGAACACGGCCAAACACCTTTGTTTATATATATATATTCTATTGCTGCTTTTGCTCTGAAAACAGAACAGAGTAGTTTTAATTGTGCCATGTACCCTACCAAGCCTACAACTTTGCACAACTGTTTGCTAATCCCTAGCCTAATTCATTCATTGTCATTCAAAATGGCAATAATCCAGTTCTATATGTGTGTGTGTGTGTGGGTGTGTGTAGAATCTTTTAAAATACAAAATACTCCAGAATTCATAATAATACCTCCAATTCTAACCTAGGATTACAGGATTTTTACTTAAACTCTTCTGTATTTTTACACTCTTTTTAAAAAATTTATTTTTAGAGGGGGGATGGGAGGGAGAAAGAGAGGGAGAGGCAACCACACATTGATGTTTCTCCTCCTCTCTTTCTCCCTCCCTTCCCCTCTATCCAAAAATAAAATAAAATCTAAAAAAAAGAAGAACTCTGGTTCTCAAAACCAGGAATGATGGAATTTCAATATTTCATAATTACTCATCTGCTTAATCCCATATTATAGATTAACAGTTTAGTAATAAGTTAATAATATTAATAATTTATCAACCTAATATATTTATATATTATATAAAGTATATTATATTAAAATTATATATGCTTGTATAAATTATAAAATTTAATTTATAATTTATAATTTATAAAATTATATATTATGTACTTTATATAATATAAAATGATCTAAATATATAAATATTAATAATAATAAATTATAATTAATAATGGTTCCTTAATAATAAATTGAGTGTTTCACCATCAAATATGATTATAATAGAACAGTTAAAATTTTTCTTTCATGTGACCTCTCCATTCTTTGTAACATACTCCATTCCCTACCTTCTGAGGTAAACTGTTATTCCTAACTTTCTGCCTGATGGACCCATCCATTCCTGGTGTTGAAGTCCCCAACCCTAATAATGGATTTACCTATTTCTCCTTGCTGTTTCATAAGTTTTTGCTTCATGTATGGACATTCTGTGTTTTGGTATACACACTGGAAGGATTCTTATGTCTTCCTGGAGAATTGATCCCTTTCTTATTATGCAATGGCCCTCTGTCTCTGATAATGTTACTTTCTCTGAATTCTGCGCTATCTGAAATTAATATAGCCCCTCCCACTTTCTTTTGATTAGTGTTAGCATGGCCTATCTTTCTCTATCCATTAACTTGGGCCTACTAAAATCCTGATGCTAGCATTTATGGAGATAGAAGTGGTGAGGAGCTCGGTATCCCCAGTTGGGCGAAGGGTAGAGGCTCAGTAAGAATCGAAGCAGAGAGAGGGGAAGCATGCCAGCTTGCCCCATTTGTAAGGCTTCTCCCTCTCAGGCTGTCCTGTGATCAGTCTCTGTTTCAACATCCGCTAACTGAAAAGCATTGTAACTTGGAATGCAGATGGAAGTTGGTGTTAGGTACATGCTCCCTTAAGAAGGAAGTTAGAACAGAAGAGACCTAAAGTGTTAGCTTTGGAGAATTCTGATTTAGTGTCTTGAGAAAGCCGAACTAGAGAGAAATGTCTTCTTAAGAGTACTTTCACTCCCGTAGACCTTGTTTTGTGTGGAATCCTTGATGGAAATTGCCTGCCTTCTCCATGCCCAATTTCCAAGAGTTTGACAGAGATTAATTGTATATTACTTGAAATGCTTTTATAAAGACAAATGAAATCTGGTCAACTAAAACAAAACTAAAGGAAACAATACTTGAGGAAAATTGTCCCTCTTCAATAAAAATCCAACAGCACATCTCTAGTCTCATTAATCACCTCAAAAATCAATATTTTATTTTATTTTAAAGTTTCCATCTTTTTCAAAATTCCAGCTGTGCCTAGATCATTTAAAATACTTTTATTTAAGTGAAGCTAATTTTCACAAGCCTTCCAAGTATTTATGAGAGGCGCCTGAATCAATCAGTAATTTTATAAATTTTTATTGTTAAATTTAATAAAGAGTGCTTTATTGATACCACTAATGATAATACATTTTACTAAATAAAAAATAAAAAAAAGGTTTGGTTTACTTTCAATATTTACGTGTAACTGTAATACACACTGTCAACGCCCATCACAGCCTACGGTCTTGCGATTTCAGTGTGCTCAGCTCACTTCCAGCTGCTAATATCGGCATTTATGTGTCTGAGGGTTTTTCCTAGAACCATGGAAGCCATCTCTACCATGTATGTACAGACCAGGGGTACCAGCACTGGAAAAGTAATACATCCAAGCTCTAGGAGCAGACCTCAACCAGTGACTCTTTTTTAAAAATATACTTTTTCATTGATTGATTTTATTTTTTGAGAGAGAGAGAGAGATTTGTTGTTCCACTTATTTTTGCATTTATTAGTTGATTCTTGCATGTGCCCTGATGGCGGACTGAGCCTACAACCTTGGTATATAGATATGACTCTACCCAACTGAGCTACCAGGGTTCAACCAATGACTCTTGAGAGTCTCTGTGTAAACATCCCAGTTCCTGTGTCTTAAGGGTGGGATCATTTTGAGGCAGGTATTTTACATCATTTTGCAGAATTAAGCTCCAGTTCCTGAGGTAGTGGAGTTAATACACCCAGTCAGGGCTGCCTCCCCTTTGGTTAGATGCCACTGAAATGCCCCTTTGGGAATGAAAGACCTATCCCCACAGCTGCAAGGAATCCTGCTAGCAGACAGTTCTCAGCCATCAGCTCCATTTGGGGGTTTTCCAGCCCCCTTCCCTGGGGAGAAATAAAACCTTCCCCAGGAACATTACGCCTGTCACAGGGCAGCTCGGCGTTCAAAGGCTGATTTACGCAAGGATAGGAAGTCCTGACTCAGTCCAATTGGGGGCACTTCTGAGGGGCAATTCCGGACCCAGCGTCACCTGCAAGCTTGGCTGAGGCTTTGTCTGGAGGCTTCATTGCAGCCCAGTGTCTCCCTCTGGCCTCCCCTGCTGCCTTCACTTGCCTTCCGAAGGTGCTGGTCCCTCGGGGTTTTCATTTGCTTCATCTAACAGATGCAGGTACGAATAGTATCAACTACATTGTCAGTATTAAATAAGTTAACATTTGTAAGGCATTTAGAACATTTCCTGACATGTTAAGTTATTTGTTAAAGTAATACTGAACTTTTTTTTTTCCCTTGGGAGGGAGTGATGGGAAGATTTATCTTTAAAACTGTTTGTACTTTCCTGAACATTTTAGGGAGTAATATTTTCTGGCTATGTGAAAGTTATTGGCTCTCCTCAACCATGCGGACTTTGGTTAGAAATAACATAATGTAGTAACTAAAATAAATCCAGATACATTTATTTTATTTTATTGTTCTATTATAGTTGTCCCAATTTTTTTTTTCTGAGTAGTGAAAAAAATATATGTAACGTGTTGGCTTCTATTTTATGTGCAAACTATCGAATAAGTGAGTGAATTATAGAACTTACGATTCACCAGGCATTGTTGGATAGATCTTAAATTCACTATTGGGGATCCAAGTAACTTAGAATTTCACAGCAAGTTAAATATGCTGTGAACATTAGTAGGTGCTTTTATTGCTTTACCTCTGCAGGTCCGAGATGGAAGTGGCCCGCAAGGGATACAAATATTTTTGCATGTTGCAGGCATAAGAAGCTTTAAAATGTATTTTGGAAACTTCTCTGTTGCAGGTGGTAGGATTCTATATGCCAGTAGTCTTAGAGGGTTTGGGTAAGAGTCTTGAATTAGAAGTTTCCCTTTCGTAGAGCAGAAAGGTACTAGATTCAGTTTCATAATTTAGCTAATTGTAGAGCTGTGCCAACAGTCAGGAACAAGGAACGTTGTTCAGGGAAATCTCTGTTCTCATTCATACACAGCCCCAGAGATTAAAAAAAAATCTGCCTGTTTTAAACACAGGCTTAACTCCTGTGACTTCAGCTGATAGTTGATAAGGTGGTTGACCTCAGTGGCACAGGTAAAGCTCAGCTGGATGTATTGTGTGACCCAGGTTGGTGGCACAGATGAAGTTGATTTGACTTGGTGTTGCCTCCTGACTTGGTTTTCCTGACTTCATTCCTAGCCAAGCATCTGAGCCTCTTCCTTTGCCCAGTTGTTTTCAGAATTCTGTACCGACAGCTTTCCATGCCCCTCCTTCCTCTTTCCCAGAGCAACTGCTCCTTCATCCCATGACTAAATGAAAACATCAAGGTACTTGAGAACCTTCTCTTGTTTCCACTGGACTTTTCTCTCTGCACTGGATCTCCCGCGACCTCCCCACCAAGGACAGTGAACACTTGTATTTGCATATAGTTGGTTAAGGCCATGATATTTCTTGCCAAGATTTAATTATTTTTCTGATTTCAAAACCCACAGAGACATGAAACACGGGATGTGAACATGGAAACTCATGCATTGTCCCATCCTCTGCGAAGAAGTTTTGTGCCTATTATCATCAATTTTTTTCCGCTATGGAAATACTACGAAAGGGATCCTGCTGCATATTCCCGCTACGTGAACTGTCCGTCCTGTCCCTCATGGCTCTATAGAGCATGTACAAAGTTATGAAATCTGTAGCTTCCCGAGAGAGCGCGGCTTTGTCAGTCCCTACCGGGACTTGTTTGCATTGCTCCTTCCCCTTCCAAATATGCTCGCTGATTTCAGTTCTGAGAGGGGACCTGTTTTACGAAGGGTGTGTTTTTCATTGAATTCTAGATTAACACACAGTGTTAAAACATGCACAACAATGAGTACTAAAACGTTTAGTAATAGTTTCAGCATAGGTGATAACCCATTGAAACAGATTTCAGCCATAGGAAACCTGTCTTCTCCAATGACTAAAATATGTTATATTAACTGATGCACAAACATAAGAGAAACTTTTTTTTTAAAAACACAACTTATGTGAAAGTTAGTTGCCCAAAAGGAATATCTGACTTCATTGACTTTCTCAACTTTTTACATTGCAATTTATCCTAATCCTGTCATTCTCTCTTTGTAGACTAGCCAGACATGTAACTCTTGCATTTAGCTCCAGTCTCATGCTTAATAAGGTTCCCAAACCAAAACTCTTTAAACTCTAGTTAACTGAGTTTTCTTTGAGAATTTTGTCATTTCCCTTTTCACGGTGGTTGTTAACAACTTGCTATTTTTCCTCCCAGGAGACTTTGGAGATGTCTGGAAAGTTGTTGGTTGTCACAGCTCGGGGAGAGAATGGCGCTGCTGGCACGTAGTAGGTAGAGCTGGGATGTTGTTGTACACCGTAGAGGACACAAGACAGCTTTTACAGAAAAGAGCTATCTGACCCAGATTTACCCACTAGCACAAATATTGAAAAGCTGCTCACCATCTCCATGCAGTCATAGTCACAGAAGGTACTTTCCTCATCTCGAAGTCCTTAACCTTAATCACCTATGCAAAACCCTTTTTGCCATGTCAGGTAATAGTAGTCACAGGTTCTGGGGATGAGGATGTGGATTTATGGGATAGGAGGAATTATTTCTCTCCTGCATTTCTTCCATTCCCCCTTCTTGAGATCTTACTGGGTAGATATTGTCTTTCTATATCCTTTGACTTTTCTCTCATGTTTTCCTTCTCTTTGACCTTTTGATTATTTTATGCCTTATCCAATTTTGTAAAATTCAGTTTTTATTTTGGAATAATTTTCTATGTCATTACACAAACATAATACACCAGAGTCGTTCAGGTAGCATAGGAGTTCCTTATGCCCCGCGCCCAGTCTCTCCTGTTACTGACATCTTACACATGTGTGTCACATTTGCCACAGTCGGTGAACCAGTGTTGGTGCCATATTGTTAACTAGAGCACACACCTTATTTGGTTGTCCATTACTTTTTCCTAATGTCTCTTTTATTTTTTATTCATCAATGTCCCAGGATCCCATCCAGAATTCCAACTGACACTTAGTCATCGCTGCCTCCTTAAGCTCCTCTTGGCTACAACAGTTTGTCCCGCTTCCCCTTGGTTTGATGACCTTGAGAGTTTTAAGGAGTAATAGACAGATATTTTGTAGAAGTCCCCTCAACTGAGATCGACCAGATGTTTTTCTCACGATTAGACTGGGGTTGTAGGTTTTTAGGAGAAAGGCCTATAAAGTGCCATTCTCCTCACATCATGCAAGAATATGCCCTATGAGCATGATTTAGCACTGTGGCTGTCAACCTAGCTCACCTGGCCAAGGTGGTTTTTGTCCAGTTTCTCCACTCTGAAGTTCCTCTTTACCCCCCTTCCATCTTCTCCTCTTCAGAAGGAAGTCACTGTGCTCAGCTCTCACTTAAAGAGGGGAATTTCTGCTTGGCCTCCTTGAGGGTGAAGGATCTACATAAATTATTTGGAATTCTTCTGAAAGGGATATTTGTTTTATTGCATTCATTTATTTATTTATACAATCGTTGATTAATATCTGTATGGATTCATGGACATTTATTTTATACTCTGTGTTATAATTCAATATTACTTTGTTTTTTGGGCACCACTCTCTACCCTTGGCTGTTGGAAACTCTCGCTCAGCTTGTGTGTCCTTATATTGTGCCCTCGTCACAGTGGGGTTTTTGTTTGTTTGTCCATTAGGTGGTTTTGGAGTACATCCTTACTTCCTGTCACTCCGTGGTCCGACAGGTTTATCCTGTACACTCTCCGCCCTAATCCTAGTATCAGCCATTTCTGCAAAGAGCCTTGGCTCCTTGTATGGGAGAACAGCCTGAGCAACCAAGACCTTGCAGGAAGTGTGCTTGTTACCACTGGTGTGCCGTCTGTCGCTTCTAGGTCCTCTCAGCTACCAGGACAAGGAAACACATGGCGTATACTGATGCCTGTGTTACATATATCAGTACGTATTTCTGTAGGTGACCATCTGTATTTATATTCACTAATGATGATTAGTGCTCTTCCATCACCACGTGGATTATTCTAGCTTACTCCTGTTTCTTATCTGTAACCTCCCACTCGGAAAGTAAGAGAAACCTGATTCCCACCAAGGCCATTTTTATTGATCATTCAGCATCTAAGCTTGTTTTGATTGGTAATTGTACCCACGTTTTCCCCTGGAAACCACCCTTCTTGCACTCCAGCCCATATAATTTAGCGCCGCGGATCCTACTCACTGGAATAATGGTTGTTTGCATTTACTTGCCTGCCTAATTAGCACAGCTATTTTCATTGGCGATGGGTACTGATTCTGTGAGAGACACATGGCCCGGGTTAGTCCCAATTTCAGGACTTCTGCTGGAGCAAGTGAAAGGGGAATTTTCTTTTTGCTAACCTTAAAGCTGTAATGAGGCAAATGTAATCACTGGAGAAAGCCTGCCAGAAAAAAAGATGCAACAGAAAGGAAAGGTTGGCCAAAAGATGAGCAGAGATACCTTCCTGGTGATGTCACCTGAGGCCTGGATCCAGTCACACCTTCCCACGAACATTTCTATTGTGAACCAGAAACTTCCCTATTTTGCTCAAGTAAGCCTGTTTGGTTTGGGTTTATTCCATCTGTAGTCAGAGTCTCTGTGTCCTCTCCCCGCCTTGGCTTAACTGGCTTTTATTACATTTGTGATCCCGAGGCACCAGGGTGCAACGCACGTTGGGCTGGGTAACAGCCTTTCCTCCCGTGGATTTCAGTAAGCCCAGCATTAGCCTTTAACCTCCTGAGAGTTGTTCCCTAACTGTAGCACTTCTTTCGTGTGAAAACTAGGAAGACGTATTATGCAGACAGTGTGGACAATTTTTAACTCAGGCTACTAGAAAACGAAAGGCTGTATTTGTGTTTAATAATAAATTGGCACCGACTGGACATCATTGAACTTTTACCCACTCCCTTATGCATGTTTTTCTGCAACTTCTTGTTTTCAAACTGCCGTTTGAGAGCATGTAAGCTCGAAAATGAATCATTTCCTTCTCATTATACTGTTTTCCAATCCGGTGTCAGTTTTAAATCCTGCGCTTACAGAGAAGAGGTGGCAGGGAGTCTGGGTCCCTGCTACTGCTTAGGTCTGTTTAACTGCACGTGGACATTGAAATATTTGCTCTCAGAATCAAAAAAAATAATCTTGGGGGCAACGAGGATTTTCACCATCCTATGGGCCTCTGAGCCAAGTGTGGAATTGTTGCGTATTTAAAAATTTTCCTTGTTTCCTTATTTGAATGTTTGAGTTCATTCTCAATGTTTGAAATAATTCCCAGACTTTGGGATGCGAACAACAGGTGAGAGAATTGACCAGTTATTTGGTTCTTTTGACCAAATAGTTTGGAAACGTCAGTGTTAGGAAGATACCTTTATTCATGTCCCTGATGTTTCTCTCTGGGTAGAACGACTTCCATTGCTGTAACAGCCCTGGCCTCTGCCCGTGCCCTCACCCGCCCTGGACACTAGGATTCACTTAACGACGAGTTCGGTAAGTGGCAGTACCTACACATTGAGTGCATGCGTTGCCCTTCCTTTTCCTCTGCTCTTCCTGCTAATCATGGTACTCCAGGATGCACGTGCCCTTTATTACCTTGGTACTACTTTATGCAAGAGGAAAAGTCCCTCCTCCCTAACAAGCAGCCTTGCCTTAACGATACCTGTGACTGTCACCTCTCTGTAGGAGCCTCGCATGGCTATTTTATTTCCTCAACTATGTAAAACTGTTTCTGGTCTCACCAAGAGCACCCTTGTTCACCGTCAGATCTTTTAAAACAAACACACATCTTTTCCTGATATTATCCATAACTCTAGGTAATCCCTAAAACAGTAACGACAGTAGCAAACCTCTGTGACCCAATCAATGGCAGTGAAGTCGAGTGAAACCCTATTTTCCAACTGCTTCCCCCCATATATTCCCTGTTCAAAGATGTATCTGGAAATATATAGTGGCAGTGTTTGCCTTAGACCAGGTGAGCTGTCTCCTGGGTGTGAGAACATCCCACAGCTCCTCCCTTTATTTTATGGCAAAGGAGCTAATGATGCTGACTGCACATGATCAAGACAGGAGAGTCGAGGAGAAGGACATCATGTAATGAGCTGAGCCAGCTTGGACCCTGTGGAGAAGGTGGGAAGGAAACCTCGCATTGATGAAAGACGGAGCAAAAAGGATGGGAATTAATAGACTAACTCAAGGAGTCGTGAATAAATGAGATGAATTATTTAGCGGTGATAGAAGAAGAAACGTAACACACTTCTATTTCCTTTGTTGATATAGGCTTTAAAATACTCTTCGGGCTAAAGAGGCTCACTGCAAACCGTGCTTGAGGCTCACTGTATAAATTAAATTAGAATTAAAGGCATACAGTTGACACTGATTTTTTCCCCCTATTTTTATTCGATTGCCTTTGCAGTGTCATTATGTAAAATGTTTTGGGACCAAAATAGACTTGTATATATAAAGCAGCCAAATTAATCAAGTGAATATCACATTTCCACTCTAGTAGTCAACCTTGGAAAGGGTAATAATTATGCAAGTCTGTGGTCACGTCCCACTTTTTAAGTGGAGCTAGAGAGTAGAAAATGTGACAACATTTCAGAATCAGACCCAGACATTTTGTAGAATATTGAAAAGGGGCATATTCCATCCATCCCCTGTGCTGCTGAGGCTGTCCGTCTAGCATTATTCAGAGATTCTTGGAAAAGAGAAAATAGTTGGATCTCTGGACAACCCTTACCCTCAGGCAAATTGGATGTACCAACCTTTCGGACCTAGCCAACCCCTTGCCCATTTTTGAGGGAAACTCTTCTGCCTGCCAACCCTGATGGAAGGACAGCTCTGTGACTCCAGTGATTCTTATGCCCATCCAGAGGGGACACAGCTGGTTAGGTTACTGGATTTAGGGAGAGCACCCGGCCCAGGGTCGGTCTAAGACTGGCCAGAGCGCCGTTATCTACGCGGTTTACTTTAAGGAAAACAGAAGCCAATCTAGTTCTCTGTTTTAGGAACTGGAACCAAGTTTTAGTTGGCAGGGCTGTTTGAGGTTGAAAGCTGGGCCATATGGCCATAGTGGATAGCACTATGTGAATGCTCAGAGAAGCATGTTGACAGAGATGGAGTGGATATGCAAAGAGAATCAGAGAAAGACGCCAGCTTTTGACACCTGGAGAAAGACACCATGAGAGATAGAGAAGACTGAAGGAGTGTCCAGTCTCTGGAGTCACCTCAGCTGCAGAGGGTATCATAGTTGTGTATGTGCCCATTTCTGTCCACGGGGGGGTCCCCTTTCAATAAGTCCTCTTTTCCTGAAGTTAGTTGAGTAGGTCTCTGTCCCTGAATCCAAATACTGAATTATACTTTCAACACAAAATATTTATTGGTAAATGTTCCCTCAGACTTCCCCAGTTTAGCTTTAATGGGAAATTTGTACTTCCTTTTTATGCATAAATCAGCAAGGCCACAAATTATGTTCTTATTCAGCAACATTTTTTTTTCAATATTTTAAAATAGAAGTATCTCGGCTATTTCAGGGTATTAGGGAAGTTGCTGTTGGAATGTCCAGTTAGGGAATGTTACATATATTTTCTTTGGCCACAAAACCTAGTGTGATAAGTGCATAACTTTCCAATTTTTCCATAATTGAGTTTAATCTGAGTTTTTCACTATAGCTCACATCAGAAAACAGAATCTGGTCAGTTGTGTAAACTCACTCACTTGGATGTTTTCTAGGTCATTTCCGGCTGCCCATCCTAGGTGGTATTTATGGCTGAGGGGACTCTGGGTTACTGTGTGGACTCCCTACCTCATAACATGTCCTGTCTGGACTTTGGCCATTGATATTCATCCTTGTACCCATTGAGATGTCCCTGGACCTGTGTTAGCCCCCTTATGGATAGCATAGGTCCCTGCTTCTTAAACTGTAGGGAAGGATGATTTTTATCCCCTCAGTGTTTTTGTTAACCAGTCTTAGTATGCAGCTCACTTGACATGCAACTCAGCACACGAATTTGAAACTACCCATTGGTCTATACCTGCTTCAGAAGGGAAATTGCTGATCTTCCTTTTGGATATTGTGATAATGTCAAATTGCTGTAAATGTTTTGAAATGATTACTCCCAATTTCTGTGCTTATTGCACCACAGACTTGTAATAACCAGTTTGTGAATCACACTTTGAGCAGCACTGACTGAAGTCGCTCTTGTTTGTGGATACACCTTGCCACAACTTCGAGACACCATTTAAATCATTAGCTAATTCTGCTACCTTATGCACCTCTCTTGAGAGCACAGGGAATTTTAGAACGTTCCCATGTCCTTCTTGTAAGAGACTTGGTTTCTCTCTCAGACACTCTCTGCCCAGGCACTCAACAGCCCCACAGCAGTGGCCTGCAGACAGTTCTCCTGAGGCTGTCACTTCTCAGGGCTTCATCAGGAAGGAAGACACAGGCGCCTCCCCCCATTTTCTGCATTCAGGGGTCCAACCTCACCTTGGGGCTTCTCATGCCTGACCCCCCTGCTTTGAGTTCTGGGATTTGGGGACACCAGGCCCTTCTCAGGGTTTGTCAACATCTAAGCTCTCTTTTTCCCTTCCTGTCTTAAATTTCTTCCTAGTTCATGTTAGGCAACATTTACTTAGCATTGGGACTGGGGATAGGGAATAAACAGGCTCTTAATCTCTTTTATTTTTAGTCTTTAATTTACAGAATAAACTTTATGCCTTCACTTCTTTAAGGCTTAATTTTGAGAAACTAAAAGACGAACAAAAAACACCTTTCACGTTATGCCTTCAAATCTCCTCTTTGACAAAGCCTTCTCTCTGCTGTAAATTCAAGTATCTATTTTTAAATCCCAAAGTCAAGACTTTCCCTCCGTTTCTTTGTACTCAGCTATATCAGTCCTTGGCCAAACCAGTGAAGTCACTTGAATGAGTGGGGAGCGGTGAGCAACTTCAGGTAGTTTCACAGCAGTAACTCTGCTGTGTGAGTGCACGCGAAGCCTCAAAAATGTCTCTCGGAGCTACGTAGAAATCTGCCTTTAGCAGCGATTTCTTCTTTCTCACTTTTCAAATCTCTAGACCAGGTGACCAGAATTTTCATAAAGATGGGGCTCCGACGTAGGGAACCTGACTCCAGCCTTCCTCCTTCAGCACCTTCTGTATGGGGCATAGCTGATTGACAGCTTCAGCTGTCACACCTTTGGATCCACACAGTCACACGGGGCCACACTTCCTGGGGGCTTCCCCCAGCTGATGATTGAGCAGCGTGGAGGTACTAGATTGAGGAATTCCTGCAGCAGCACAAACCCCGCATTTTTGTCTGAAGGTTATCCTTGCCTACTGCTGCACACCCCAACCTTCGTCCTCCACCGGCGTTTCCATGAATGCATCTCCAGAGCTTATACTCATGTCTTGATGTATGTTCCTCAGTGGACAAAAACTGACACAGATTCGTAGCTTTTACAACCCTCGAAAACCACTGGATTAACAATGGGAAAGCTCAAGATGTAAACCGGGGTATAACCTGTGCTCTCCTTATTGGAGTGAGTCTGGGTTTCTCAGAGCTGGGTGGGTTCTGAGGGCAGGCTACAGGGCTTCTAGATTCTGGGGGCATTGGAAATCTTGGTACTTATTACTGTTGGTATAGTTGGAACCGGTGCAGGAAGCAAATGTGAAGGGAATCCATGCACTGTTCCCAACCCATCTGAGGTTATAATGCATCATCCTGTAGTTTGAAAGAGTAAGCAGTTTGAGTCTTGGTTGTTCTAGTACGTACATCATTGGGAGGACAGGCAATGGTGGCCCTTTGAACAGAAATGTATGCCTAGGAATGAGCCTAAAACATTGCTTTCCTTCTTGTGTGATGGGCAAGAGGAAGAGTGTGTGACAGACAGTTCATGTTACTGATGTATCAGCTGGTTTGCTTTTGCGTTTCCTGGGCCTGTGGAGCGTGATCGTAACACTTGGGAATTTCTGTGTGGTGAGATGTAATGTCTTGTGGATGACACCACCCCATTCTTAAAGTGATACAGGGTCACTCCTATGAAAAATAAGTTTAGTGAATGTCTGTCAGTATAATGTTGCTATATATTTTTGTGAGAAAGAAGTCAAATGTGATGGTTAATTTTATGTGTCAACTTGATTGGAGCACAGGGTGCCCATATCTGGCCAAAAATTATTCTAGGTGTGTCTTTGAGCATGTTTCTAAATGATATTAACATTCAAATTGATGGGCTGAGTAAAGAAGGTTGCCCTGACTAATGTGGGTGGGTATTAACCCTTATCAAATATATGATTTGCAAATATATTCTCCCATTCCATAGGTTGCCTTTATTTTTGTGGATTGCTTCCTTTGCTGTAAAGTGGCTTTTTAGTTTGATGTAGACTGACTTATTTATTTTTTTCTTTTGTTACCTTTCTTTTTGTTGTCAAATTCAAAAACATCATTGCCACCCAATCAATTGAAGGTCTGCACAGGACAAAAGCCTGAGTAAGAGGCAAGTCCTCCTGCATGACCTCTAAAGCTGGGTCACTGGTCTGTCTAGCCTTGGAACTTGGGCTTTTCTTGGGTCTTGAGCCGATTGGCTTTTGTACTAGAATTTATACCATCAGCTGTCCGTATTCTCAGGGTTTTGGACTTAGACAAAAATTAGACATTGACTCTCTTGGGTCTCCGGCTTCCTGATTGCTGATCTTGGGATTGCTCAGCCTTCATAATTGTGTGAGCCAACTTTTTAGAAAAGATTTTATGTGTTTATTTTTAGAAAGAGGAAGTGGGAAGGGGAAAGAGAGGGAAAGAAACATTGATGATATGGGACAGAAACATCAATCAGTTGCACCCGCATGCCCCGAACTGGGACCTGGCCTGCAACCCGGGCGTATGCCCTCACTGGGAATGAAACTGGTGACTTTTCCATTTGCAGGACAGTGCCCAGCCCACTGAGCCATACCAGTCAGGGTTGAGCCAATTCTTTATAATGAATCCCTTTTACATCAGCACAATATTGGGCAACTCGGTGTATGGTTGGGTAATATCATATATATATATATGATCTGTCCGGGAGATATACAGTCATGCACTATGAAAAAGAGACATTTGTTGAAGAAGATACAAGGTACAAGAACGATTGCACATAGGATAATGATGCCTCAGTCCCCTTCAAAGCAGGCATCTTGGGACTTCACACAGTTCTCCCAGTCGCCATCAGCTGCCCCGTCATATTTTCCTGAATCTCATCGATGGTCTGAAATCTCTTCTTTTTAAAAGGTAATTTTAGTTTTGGGAAAAGCCAGAAGCTGCAGGTCACCAAATCTGGGCCATAGAGGGGCTCAGTCACCTGGGTGATTTGATGTTTTGCCAAAAACTCTGCATGAGACATGATGCATGAACGGGTGTGCTCTCGTGATGAAGCTGCCAATCACAAGTTGCCCATAGCTGCAGCCTTCTGAATCATCTGAATAGTTTCCATGGAGGAATGTTCAAGCTCAATGCAAAATTTCATGCAGATTCATTGCTCTTCTCACTCAGTCATTTTCAATGCAACAGCCACACAGTACCCATGTTCACTCAGTGGTGTCTACGGCGCTCACTGACTAGTACAGCGAGGTCTTCACTGTTCATGCATGTGCATTCCAGTCTACTCTTCTTGGCTGCCAGGTTAGATTGATGTCACACAAACAGTTCTGTTTTATATATCATAAAACATATATGATATTTTATATATCTGATCTCTATATCTGACATATATCTGATCTACTTATCTACCTATATTCAAAGAAAGGGAAAGAAGTTATTGGTAAATATTTGAAAGGTGAAGTTGACCCTTGGATTTTCTTTCTTTTGTATCTTAACTTATCAAGATCTAGCAGGAAAGTGATCCAGTAAGAAGGGAGACAGTGTTTATCTTTGAAGCAGGGAGAAGTGAAAGAGGCAAAAACAAAACAAAACAAATTAAAAAAAAAAGACCTCACCAGAAATAAGCAGATAGAACAAATATGTAAGGAATGAAGAGGATGAGGATTTATGTAATAAGTTACAAGTCTGATAAAATCCAGATTCCCAAATACCAAAAAAAATTATGGTATAATTTTTTAGAGACTGAAGATGATCATTTTTTAGAGACCGAAGATGATCATTCACGATGAATGTTAGACATTTAAAAATATGATTGATTAGTTTTAAGATGTTCACTTAGTGGCTTAGTGATTTTAAGAAGCCCATTACTTTGTTTAGAATAAAAATGGATGTACTTAGGTCTACATAAGGAATGGTTTCTGTGCTCTTGGGCTAGTACAGTAGATCAATAACGGAAGATTTGAAGCTTCCATTTAGCCTGCACCTTATTTCATACTGCAATTTAGCAGCATAAAAAAGATCATTGAATAATCAGTATGTTCAAACAAGTAAGCAAACAGTCATTCTTTTTCATGATAAAAGAAATAAACAAGAATGGTATTAACTATCTGGCTAAAATAAATTATAACAAATGCAAACTCATTACTGTTGAAATCAATGCATGCATAGCAGAAGGTACATTTATTGAAGTCAACACACTTAATTACATTTGGAGTAATAAAGAGAGTAGGCATGAAGTCCAATGTCTCTTGAGCCTAAACATTAATTTTGATCTAATTTTCTTTTCCTTGATGTTGAGAAAATGAAAAGGCAAATAAAATTAAGAGACAACCTTAACTTAATTAGCTTTGTTAACAGGGGATTGTAAGCTGTTTGTACCATGTGCATTCCATGTTGTGATCCAAGGAAAGGTCACTTGATTTAAAAGCCAGTAATGTTGTTATAAGAATAAAGGTAGCCATATGGTAGCCTTTCTCATTCTACAAGAATACAGGAGACATATATAATGCTGTAAGAATCACAGTGACAAGGATAGAAAATACACAGAATTTTAACACTGAAAGGAAAGTATCTCTGTCAGCTCGGGGTGCTATAACAGAGTATCATTGACTGGGTACCTTAAATAATAAACATTGGTTTCTTATAGTTCTGCAAACTGCAAAGTCCTAAATCAAAGGACCAGTGCTTCTGGTTTTTGGGAAGGACCTGTATCCTGGGGTGTGGACAGCTGCCTTCTTGCTGTGTGCATGGATGACCTTTTCTTGGTGCTTGTATGTGCACCTATGTTTGTGTGTGTCGAGAGAGAGAGATAGAAGGAAGGAGAAAGGAGAGAGAGAGAGAGAGAGAGAGAGAAGGAAGGAGAGAGGGAGAGGGAGAGAGGGAGAGAGAGAGAGGGAGAAGTCTTCATCTTCTAAGGACACTAATTCCATCATGAAGGCCCTATCCCCATGATGTAATATAAACCTATTATTTCCCAACAGCCCCCCTCCAAATACCGTCACATTAGAGGGCAGGGCTTCTGCACGTGGACTGTGGACTGACACAAACATTCGGCCCATAACAGAGTCTGTTTTTATGACACGGACTTTTGTTCAAGGACTTTTCTCTTTTTTTAAAACACTCTTTTTCTATCCAAATTATGTATAGACTTTTATTTGTTTGTTTGCTTTACATGCCTAGATACTGCTGTCCGCACTGGGGTTTTATGATCTTGCTTAGCCTTTCGGGTATAGTTTACCAACTAAACTGTGAAAACTCCCACTCAGACTTCATGGCACCAGCACAATGTTGGGCACGTAGGTGTTCTTTTGGGTCAATAACTGTTAGACAAATAACTGAAGAGCAAAACCCCTGGCATCCGTTACAAAAGATGACTCCGGCCGAAGTGGTATTTTCCCCCTTGAGGCGAAACCAGCCTGATCAGGTGAGTGGCCGCTAATTGCTCTCCTCATATTGCTTGGCCATTGGAGATTCAGGTTCTGATTCAGGAGAGACTATTGACTTAGAAGGCGCCACCTGACATGTCTTAGAAGATACAGGACCAGAGTATCTGTGAATCACTGTGTCTGGTCAGCATTTCCCCGTACAGCCATATCCTTGGTACGTGAATATTTAGCTTCAGAGAGAATATAATTTGTGTTGCTTTTCTTAAGAAGAAATATGAAACCTTTTAAAATTGTGTTATCCACTATAGCCCTTTAATGGGGATCACAGGGCTAGGGAAAGAGGGACACTAGTATGCATTTCAGTATGTCAGCCAAGTTTTAATACTTCCAGCTGGTGAAATAAGAATGAGTAGGTAAGCATGAGGAAAACAAACACGGAATACGATCGCTAACGGAGCAATTGCCAAATGTTACCTTGAACAACATCAAAAGTAAAGCTAAGGCTGGTATATCTATCCTGTGCAAAAACACCAGGAGGGGGCATCTGACAGCAGCTTAACTGAGCCAGATGCTCTGCTGTGAGCACATTTGGCCTGACAGGTGCTGTCGCGAAGTAGGAAAAGAGACATCCCTCTTCAGGTGTAAAATGAAAACATTGGACAGTACACTCCCCCAAGGTCTGGTGTTCGATGGGAGAAGAAATTAACATATTGGATGGCTTTAGAGGCTTTTTCTTCTCTATTTTTCTTGGCATGAACCATGCGATGACTTCCTGCAAAGTTGGTAGTTTCCTGATAGTTTTACCTTTAAGTAAAGACCTTTAAGTGGAGCCCAGGTAGTATCCCTTCCAGCGGGCCAGTCCAATGGTTCTTAACTGGAGACAGTTTTGCCCTGTTGACCTCAACTGTCAGAGACATTTGACAATGTCTGTAAATATTTCTGGAACCGTTTGAAGGCAAGCTGACCATCTGATATCCCATTGGTTTCAAATGGTATGTATTTCCTCAAAACAAGGACTTTCTTCTACATACCCATACTACAGTGATCAAAATCGAGAAATTTACACTAATACATGGCCACTCTAATTCATGGACCCCATTCAAATTTTGCCAATTGGCCAATACTTTCCTTTGTGACAAAGGGACCCAGGTTAGAATTCCTTGTTGCATTTATTTGTCACATCTCTTTAGCCTCCTTCAGCCTAAGACAGTTCTTCCGTCTTTCCTCAATTTTGTAATTTGACACTTTTGAAGGTTACGAGCCAATTTATTTTTTAGAATGTCTCTCAGGCTGGACTCATTTGCTGTTTCCTCATGATTAGGTTAGAGTGATGCGTCTTTGGCTGGAATAGCACAGAAGTGCTGCTGTCTCCCCTTTCCCACATTCTTTCAGGTAGGGCATCCCTCTGTTGGTCTCACCACTGATGATGTCAGCTTTGATAATTTGTCCCAGCACTTAACAAAGGTGATGACTTCACAGTCAAGTCACTCACCCTGAAGTACTTGGTGGGGAAGTACTTTGAAACTGTGCATTGTTTGTACAACTTCTAACTTATTTATTTAAATATATGTGGACTTGTGGTAACTTACTTTATTCACTGGGTTATAATTCATTATTAATCACTATGTTTATGTTCAACTTGTCTCTGATTGGCCAGTGGTGCCCAGTCAGGTTGTATTTTGGATTCTTTTGACATATCCCTGTCCTTCCTTGAGTACTTTCTTGCTTTCTGGCACAAGGTATTCTAGACAATTATGAACTGAGTTGTGTACCCCCAAATCCATATTTTAAGGTCCTACCCCACAGTGTGATGGTATTTGGAGGCGGGGCCTTTGGGAGGTAATTAAGTTTAGACGAGGTCATGAGGGTGGGGCTCTCACAGTGGGATTAGTGCCCTTATGAGAAGAGACCAGAGAATGCATGCACATTTCCTCTCCCCCCAACCCCATGTGAGAACACAGCAAAAAAATTAGCTCTCTGAAAGCCAGGAAGAGGACTTTCAGGTCAGATCCCGGGATTTCCCAGCCTCCAGAACTGAGAAATAAAGTTTTGCTGTTTAAGCCACCCAGTGTATGGTATTTTGTTACAGGGGCCTGAGTGGACTGAGACACAGGCCCGTGTTGAATGCTCCCCTGCGCCAGCCCGAGAACCCAGTGGCTATCCCCTAAGCTGCTAGAGCTCCGGACAACAACCGCACTTTGGCTATCCACCTGGAATTCACCGCATGCTTTGGGGTTTTTGCTCTAGATTTGAAAATCTGTCTCACTCCCACAGACTTCTAACTTCCGTACTCTAAAATAATATGGACAGAAAACCACATGAACCTAATTAATGCCTTGTCATGCTCTAACAATGTGCTTACATTTCCATGTAAGTGCTCATCCTCACAGTATCTCTCCTGAGGCTCCATGTTGCAACCATGAGTTTTGGCATGAGTTCTAGGCCTGGCAGGTCCCGGGCCTCAGGATAGATGGCTCCCCTGGCTTTGCACTGCACTGTGGCACTGAGCAGCCTGGCTGGGTGTGGGGTTGACCTTGGCTTTGCCACTGAGGAACAAAAGGCCAGACTTGGGAACACTGGTACCTTGCCAGCCGAATTACAAAAGCATCTGAGTTTAGTTTCCTCTTTGCTCACTGCTGTTTCTAATTAGATATTTCATTTGGATTCCCATGTGGAATATCGTTGGGATGGTGGAAGGAGGCTGAATAACATTCTCTCCTTTGGTGAGCCTTCCACAGCCTTTCCTGTGCATTCATTCTAGACCAGCCTTGTCGCCGGATGTTAAAAATAGTAGAAGCTCAAGAGGTGTGGGGATGATGGGGTGCAGGGCAGAGGGGATAAAGGGAGGAAAAATGGGACAACTGTAATAGCATAATCAAGAAAATACACACAAAAAAATAGTCGAAACTCTTTTAGACAGGAAGGGGAATATCAAAAACTGGAAGTAACTTTCCTAGTTAGGAATTTATTGCCATTCATAGTGTATATGTTTATTTTCTTTATTTTTGTTGAAAAAATATATTATTTATATATATTTTTATATATATATAAATATATATATACACACACATTTCAGTGCTTTAAGAAATGAAGGCAACCACATGAAAATAATTTTGGCTTTTGGAATTTTAACAAAAATGACTCCTAATAGTAAGCTCCAAACTCGCCGGAGATTTCTTTTGTAGATCGTATTTGTTATACACAAGTGGAAGTCAGGCCAAAGAACATGTTTTGTGATGGTGGAGCTATAATTTAATTAATTGTTATTTACCACGCGCCATATTAACAGATGGTATCTACTGTCTCCTTTAATCCACTTAACACTCCCAAGAGGCAGGTATTGTCACCCACACGTCCCCATTTTATAGGTGCAGAATCTGATCTAAGAGGGTGAAATGAAATGATTAGCTCAAATCAGCCTGGTGGCGCCAAGACTGGCCCCAGGTCTCGCTCTTTCAAAGGCCAGCCTTTTGTTCACGCAGGCAGCACCCCACAGTGCCTCTGACCGTGGCTGTTGGAGACGTGGACTCCTTAGAAACCCTGGACTGGACCCTGGCGTTATAAACACTATGTTCTGACTAACCGAGCCAATCGGTTACTTGTATCAGTTCAATTTCGCTATGTATAAACCATCCCAAAACTTAAGTGGTTAAAAAAAAGAACCATTTGCTTAGCTCACGAGTCTGCGTGTGGGCAGTGGTAGGGCTTGTTGGCCAGTCGTTGTGACGAGGGCCAGGGTCAGCTCTTCTCGGCTCGACTCTTGTCACGCGTCTGGAGCCTCAACTTCAAAGGCAGGGATGACCTCCCTGCTTGCCTGTTACCCTTCAGTAGGTAGGCTGAGCTTGCCTGTGTGGCACAAGAAGGGTTTTAAGGGCAGCAAGAAAAGCCTGAATGTGCTAGACATTTTTAAGACTATTTGTGTCACGCTTGCTAATGTCCCATTGGTCAAAGCTAGTCACATGGCCAACCCAGATTCAGAGAGTGGAGAAACAGCCTTCTTCATCTGGAAGGATCTTCAGCACCATTTTGCAAGGGCATCACATTGCACAGGTGCTACATTATAAAGCTGTGAAAGCAGGGAGGGGAAGACTTTGTGACCGTCTAAAACATTCTATCAAACTTGCTTCATTCTGCCCAGTTCTTTGAAAAATTTTGGTACTTTCCATGAGGGAAAATAAGACACAAACCAGGGATATGTCATAGAAAACATTCATCATTACTGAGTATTGACTCACAGACGTGAAGCGCTGTCTGGTTGGTCACGTAGTGAAAAATGCTCATCAGCCTTAAGCACACGAAAAAAGTCTTCCACAGGCATCACTCATGCTTTACAAACTTCATTTTTTAACTAGAAGGGGAATTCTAAAAGTTGTTTATAAGTCACTTATACATTTTCACAAATGACCGTAGTAAAAGCATCCAGAAAATAAAATACCCTTGTTTCAACATGCTCTAAAATCCAGAGAAGCCTGCTGATTTGAGCTTTGGATTTTCCCCACGAAGATTCAAAAGTAGGTGTTAGTATAATTTAGAGAAGCCAGCGCTTAAAAGGAAGTAACAATGAAATGTCCCTTCAAGAAGAAAAGCTAACATTAAATGCCACAGGGTAAAAAGATTACCGTGAGAAGAGAGATATCCTCTATTACATTAAGGAAAAAAAAAAGGGACTTCCCTTCCCTCAAGTTTTGGCACCTTTGACATTTATTTGGCGGTTGTATGGCAGGAATATTTTAGGGCAGTTACCTCTCCTTCACAGCGTTCTTGATTGCCCCTGGGCCTGACTCACCCCTCCTGACGGTGCTGAACTTGTTATCCGTTCACACATGGCCAGCAAAGTTGAAGCAGACGCTTTCTCATCTCTCTGCAGGAGGGACTTTGTCATTCTGGGCCAGAACTCATTCCCTTGAGGGTAATTAACTCCTTCACAATCAGTTCTTGTCCACAGGGGAGACTTCATTGTGTGAAATAAAAATAGAAGCCCCTCCTGGATGTGCAGATAGCCTGAGGTATGAATGTGTTCCTGCATGTATGTCTGTGGAGAGCCAACGAAAGGGGTTACAGACAGTAAAGCAGATCTTGTTTTTTTACCTCAAAGTAGAAATGTGCCCCCAGAAAATTTTCAATACATACACTCAAACTTGGCTTTTCCAATTGTTTCAATAACTGAATATGCATATTTTACCCCTTCTGGCAACAGATAGGCAAATAGTTTTAGGTCAATCTCTGGGAATTGTTCTTTTGGCAAATATGTAATATCTTTGAAATATAAAGCTCTTAAGTCAAATACATTTTTTGAAAGATTTTATTTATTTATTTTTAGACAGAGGGGAAGGGAGGGAGAAAGAGAGGGAGAGAAACATCAATGTGTGGTTGCCTCTCATGCATCCCTGACTGGAGACCTGGCCCGCAATCCAGGCATGTGCTCCGACTGGGAATCAAACCCATGACCCTTGGATTTGTGGGCCAACACTCAATCCACTGAGCCACACCAGCCAGGGCTTAAGTCAAATACGTTTAATAATCATAGCGCTGATATGATGATGAATGATACCTTTGCTATTCTGCTGTGGCTTTTGTGATTCACGTATTATTGGCCATGGGTCCATTTTCTAAATACCAGCTACCAAAGGTAAGTTTCCAGAAGCTAATCTACCAAATCGTATTCTCTAAATGGCAAATTGACAGTGTGGTCAGTTTCTGAATTCAGTGGAATCCATGGGATGAACACAGCTCATGGATCCCTTGGCTCATAACCTCCATCCATTGCTGCCATCATGTCTGTTTTGTGTGTGAGCCCATCGGACAATAGCAAAGTGGCTAGGGAAGAAAACTAACTGATACAGGGAACTGTCAATGGTCCACCTGATTTCTGAAACCTCCTCTGTTGAGGCTATACTTTGGTGAGCATCACACTAGAAGCCGATATCTTTATAGTCTGTACCCATTTGTAGAGATCTATCCACATACCTCTTACTCAGACCTCCTTGCCACCAATTTTCCAACTGCATTTCTTCCAAGTGCCTGATCTTCCAGCCAAACCAATTGCCACATAGTCCCTGGTTTGCCTACTTTTAGGCAAAGCGAATGGCCATGTGATGCCTATGTATTGTAAAGGACTACCTATCTATAAACCAAGCTTGGATTGTTTTTCTTCTTTATTTAGCTGGTCAGAGCCATGAGTGCAGGCTGAGAGAAAGAAGGCAAATACATAGCAGGACCAGGGCCCATATGACTTAGGCCTTCGCTGCCTGCTCTAGTCCTTTGTATGATGGAGTGCGTGCTTCACTTTGTGTCTTGGTGGGTTAGACCACACCCAGTTCATGATTGGCAGTGAAGATCACGAACTCAGTAGCCCGTGATCATGTGATCAATCTCTGTTAAAAGCCAATTATATGCCAAAAATCTATTTCTCAGAAAGAAAATGTTATATACAAAGAATGCTGTGGTTTTGCCTTAACCCCTAAAGGCCTGTGCTGTATTTCCTTATAAGAGTCTGCCAAAGGCTTCATACAGCATCCTTATCTGCCACTGATACTTCAGGCACCTTCTAATCTGTTGGGTCATGTAACTGAAGTGGTGGAATAACTCTTATGGAAGTGTGAACCTGTTGTAGAACCTTCTTCTATACAAGGCCCCCATCAAAAGTGGGAGTGTTCAGGCCCTTCAGTAAATGGATCAGAGTAGTTTGCCCAAGTGAAGTACATGTGGCCTCCAAGCACCAAAAAGGAAACCACTAGAAATTGTACCTTTTTCTTGGTGTTAGAGCAGTCAGATGCAGCAGCTCCTGGAAGGGATTTCACTGATGTGGCCGACTCCTGAGATCTTTTAGGATTTTCTTCCCAACCTCGGGCATGTAATTATCTTGCTAATATGTGTTGAGTGGTCACTACGTAGACTACGCAGGTCCAGTTAACACAATTTCATCAATGTAATGGACTAACCTAATTCCATTGGAATGAAAAGGCAATCAAGCTCCCTGAAGACTGGATTATGACATAATGCTGAGAGCTGATATAGCCCCAAGATTGGACAGTGAAAATATATTGCTGGCCATGCCAGATGAAAACAAATGACTTCTGATGGTGTTTACTAACAGGTATAGAAAACAGAACATTTTTCAGATCAGTAGTTGCATAGCATGTACCAGGAAACGAGTTGAACAGCAGCTGCAACTGCTCGATAATGTTTATGATAATCTACTGCCATTGTCTAAGATCCATCTGTCTTCTGCACAGGCCAGCCAAGGGAATATGGAATCTTTGCCTACTGAGACTACCTTCATCTGTCCTGCTTTGCCCATTTTTATATTCCTTCCACCTTGAGTACACACCCTTAAGATAGATTATCATACCTATTCCTCAAACTTCTGTGATATAAATTAGCAAAATCGTGCAACCCTTTTGGTATGTGTTGCACCTCTCCGTGAGTCATACCGTGAATCTCATTCTTTAGGACCCTATGAGGTGCGAGTCTAGTTATGGACCCAGCAGCCAAGGAAGGTGGCAGGAGGATCAGCAAGCCTGTGCAAGACAGCCCCCTCAGGGAGGCTTTTCCAGCTTCTGCAGTCAACAAGAGACAGTCTTAGGCAGGGATGAAAAGAATGCTTCTAACAGCAAAGAAGGCTCAGCAAAATTTAGAGCTTTAAGGTCCGAGATATGCAGCGCAGGGCACTCCGACTACACAGGTTTCGCCTTGGCTTTGGTGTTTAGGAAGCTCGGCCCTGGACTAGGATGTCAACAGGGCTTAGGATGTAGGACAAAGGAGTTTCTTTGAGGACACATGTAAATGTTTTTTAGTTCCCTTATGCAAACCAGAAATTTAAAGCCCTCATTTTCTTTCCTCAAGTTCTTAAGCTTAGTTGGAAGCAACCAGCAAAACCTCCATTATATTCCTTGTTTTTACTGAAGTGTTGTATGGCATCAGATAATGGGTCTTCCAGGAACTAGCCCACAGGCTCTTGACTGTCGGTATTTGCAGATGATAATTGGTGTTTGTGGGGCGTGCAAACCCGCTGCACTGCTGGTCGTATAAAAGTTCAACCACATACAGTCCACGCTGTTTGATAAGGAAAATAATCATATTACTGCCTCATGTGTTTACTATACTGCACTTCGTGTCATTATTTAGGGGGTACTCTTTCCGCTTATAAAACAGTTTGCCGTAAAAGAATGTGCCGCGTTGCATTGGCAGTGGCCTCACATATCTTGTGTTACCTTGTCTCTTGATTACGTCATTTTCTCTGGCACTTGATTTAATCTTGTGTTGTTTTATAAACAACGTAGCCTAAGTCTATAGTGTTTACAGGGTCTACAGTAGTGTGTGCAAGTACGGTCCTTGGCCTTTACACGTACTCGCCCCTCACTCACTGACTCACCCAGGGCAGCTCCCCAGTTCTGCACGCTCCATTCATAAGTGTCCTAGACGGGTGTACTATTTTTTATCTTTTTATATCATATTTTTAGTGTACTTTTTCTATGTTTAGATACACAATTTATACCACGGTATCACAGTCGCCTGCAGTATTGAGTACAGTAGCATGCTGTTTTTCCATTTTGAACCTTCTTTTATTATCTTTGTGGGATCTAATTGCCTACTTATCCTCAAGGTTTAGTTAATCCCAAGGGCAGAGTTCTATGAACTGGGCAAAATGAACAGATGGAGATTTCAAGAGATACCGTCTCAGTCTTTGCTAGTTCTATGTTAGAACTGCCAGAAATAGACTCGGAAGAAGTGGATAGAAATAAAGAATGAAGAAATAAAGAAATGAAGGAACAAGGAAGAAGGAGCTAGGATACACGGAAGCAAGGAGAGAAGATCTTACTTAGTGGTTTGCAGGACGGGCTAAGGAAGCCCCAAGGATCCTGTGAAAGTTGTCTCTCTTTGCCTGGGTCCCTTTAGACAAGTCTGCGATGACTTCAGACTATGAACCTAGCAGGGGACTGTGGCCAAGTAGGCGTCACCCCCACTTACTCTCAAAATCCCACTCAAAAGATCATCCTGCCATTTATATTAGGCCTGTGAGGAGTTGAATTAATTACTATATTAAAATATGTCCTGACCTAAAGCATTTAAAGTATCTTTTAAAAATTTATTAAATATGGAAAATTAACATGTTGGAATCAGTTAGAAAAATAGAGTAAGGAGAGAAAAAAAGGAGGTAAAGACCTCTCTGTATCATACCGAAGAGGGTCCCTGTCTCTCTCACTTAGCCTTCAGCTGCTCGTGAATAGCCCTTGCTTCTCGTTTATCCCCCGTCAGGGCATCGATGCAACCTAGTTACTTTTCAAATGATTGACAAATCATGCCTGCGTTCCCTTCGATGGCATGTTCTTCCAGGTTAGGACCAGTGAAAACTTCAGCAAGCTGGCTGGCTGCCACCTTGTATCAGGAGCCATCAGTGGCCTAACCGCTACTCAGGAGAGAGTCTTCTTTGTCAGGCCAGTCCCCCATCTCCAATGCCACCTTTGCTAGTTCCACCCTCTGAGAAGCACCTGGGACAGGATTAGACATCCAAGAGATTTACCCAGGAAATGCCTGTGCCAGATAAGGAAGAGGCAATAGGTGTAGGCAGGAGACCCTTCCGACTGTCATGTGGGGCCTGACACCCGCGGAGGAGAGGGTTGACAAAGGCAGGTTGGGTAGGAAGGGTCTCAGACTGTGGCCCTGTTTTAAGAAAGTTTGTCCAAGCTGAAGGGGAAGCACAGAGCGCAAGGTGACCCTTAGAGGGGTCCCCCATCTCCTGCAGCCTGGACCTCTATTAGTACTGCCGGCATGCAGACGGGGGGAGATGTGGCCACAGCAGCAGCACAGTGGAGTGGCGGCGGAGCGGTGGGGAGTGCCCATCAACTATGCCCTCCACAGCAGTGTGTTTCCAAGGCCCCTGTAGGTGGCACGGTCTGGCTCATGCAGTGTGTCATCTCTGACCTAGAGCCTTCTGCATTTGACTTTGTGGTGACCGTTGAACAGTCAGGGTAATGAAAGTTTGTGTGTTGTTTTGTGTTGTTACAGATAGATCAATATTATCTTTGGTAGCCTGGCTAATTATGGCATTGAATGATAACGTCAGGTATGTCTGTGTTTTGCCAACAGATTGTCTCAGATGAAACATGAGCTGTTTTAGAGCCTGACACCCCTCCAAGGTCCGGAGCTTGGTGAGTACTAGGTTGGGTCATGTGCAAAGTCAGGACGGCAGCGAGGAGAGGGCTTAGGCCCTGACAGTAAGCGACGGAAAATAAACAGGGAAGGTCAAAGAGCACGGGTGGAAATATAATATAGAGGGTGTGGCAAAAGTGGATTTACAGTTGTGGGTACATGGAACAGTTTATTCTTGTATTGTTGTTTATTAATTATTATATTGTTTTCCACATGAACAACTGTAAACCTACTTTTGCCCCACACTGTATATATGAAACAAAGAAAATGATAAAATGGACTTTTAAAGGAGGAAATTGCAGAAATCCAATGAACTATCAGACACCATTAAATTTGTGAAACGCTTTCCTTTTCTGTTTGGTTATGTAAGAAGCCATAATCAGGTTTCTGTGACATTAATAGGTAGCCTAACATTTTTTGCCTTTGAAGCTCCTTCATTATAATTACATAACTCTTCATTATAATTGCATTAATTCCAATTTTAAATAAATTAACTGACAAATTAGAAATGTACTAGAGGAATGTTAATGATACAGTCTCCTGTCACAAATATTTACATATTTCCGAGTCCTTCTTTCCCAGAATTGTCCCAGAAATAGAAGTTTGCTGTGAATTAAGATTTTTGTGCCACACAGTGGAAACTCCCACTGGATATCCAGAATGAGCAATGAAACAGCCCATGTTTCAATTTTTACTTTATTGTTGTGTCATATGAAGTTGCAAGGACATTTAGAGGGTTTCAGAGACAGAAGTAGGAAAAGTAAACTAATGGTAAATTCTCTAAAGTTTTGAATAAAAAGCCCTTGCATTATATGATGGAAAAATAACAAGTTATTTTAATTTTAAAACACAACTTTGAAGCTCGAAGAAGTTAAAGATTGAAAAATGAAAGGATAGCTCACCCTTTCATTTTGAATTGCGTTCAGAAATGAATTCTGGAGAATTAGAAAGGAAAGCAAAGTTACCATAGACTTCAGAAATAAGGAAGGTGAAATTAAAACTGCAGGCGAGCATGGCAGCTGAATAATAAGGAATGAGAGAGCGGGGCCCCGCCCGAAAGCCGGCGCTGCTCCTCTGCCCGCGACTGCTGAAATGTGAGAACTAGAAACAGAAACAGGATGTCCTTCTGGGAATCTGGCCCAGTGTGAGAATCACGCACTGAACAGGCGACTATCCAACCTAGGGTCAAAGTCATCGAAAGCAACAGTTACGTATCAGAAGTATTGTGATCTCTATTTTGCGAAGAAATCAAAGACGTTGATCAGCTGGTGAAGAGCACACTGCTTTTCTTTCCTGGAAATGGGGATTACAGAAAGTGACTTATGCCCACATCCTCTTCTGATGCCAATTTATGGAAGGGAGGACCATACACGGTCTGGGAGAGGTCTGAGGCTCTGGGACACAACCTCACTCTTGTACGGGCAGAGGACTGACCGTAGATGGAATCTAGCTTCCTTGATAGCGTGCCTCCGAGGGTACAGATCCTTTGAGCGGGAGATATGCATGGCCATCTTTGTGTCTCTCTCACTCTCTTGACCCCTAATGCACTACTGTGTACACAGTAAATAATTGTCTCCTGTCTGTTTAGTAAATGTGGGAAACACGTTTGAGGAATCATGGAGAAAAATTTAGTCTGATCTTTTGTTGTGGGTGAGGAATAGGAGTGGTTTGTTGTTTAGTAACTTGTTCACCATCACATGGTGAGTCCGAAAAGCGTTAGCGAAGAGTACATTTCAGTTCTAAAAGAAAAGAAGGTGGTAGCTTTGGTCGAACTAAGAAGAGGACTTTCGTTGTTGTGCAGTGTGTGTATTATATATCCCTGTGCCTACAGCACCTTTAATGAGCCAATAAAGCAGGTGTTGGTATGGAAGGACTCATATTTGAAGCCAAGAAGAGCTTTCATGCTGTTTCACTAACAGAAAAATTTATTACCAAAGGGAAATGTCACTGAATCAATAATAAAACACAAATAAGAGGTGTATTTTAAATCTAATAATTTCTTTTATTGAAAATCAATTCAAGATGTGAAAACTTCATTAGAATTTATATTATCTCACTCAACTTGCCTAGAATTAGATTTGCTATCCATGAATATTAATTTATGTTTGCTAATTATTAGAACTTAATGAAATTCTTCTGAGATAATATTAGAACTTATTTTGAAGTGTGGTATTTTCAAGCCTGCTTTTTTTTTTCTTTTTAATCTCTCTTTATTAACCAAGAAATGTACTAATCCTTCAAATCATTTTTTCTGTCTATGGATATATTCCTGCTCCTAATAAAAGTTATTTTTTCTCTAGGCAATGTGTCCAAACTTATATAAGATAATCTTAAGTTCATATCAAATATTAGGTGCATGTGAATGGACACAGAAGGGCAGCCCTCATTCATGTCTACTAAGCATGTATAAGCTTAAATTTATACATACTATGTTTTATGCTCTATCCCAAGTTCTTTATATTTAATTTTCTCTTGACAATAACCTTTGTTGTTTGGGTGATTATCTCCGTTTTGTAGATGAAGAAATCGAGACCAAGATAAGTTAAATAAGTTACTTATGAGCACATGTCCAGGGAGTGACAGAGCCTTTGTTAAAAAGTCTTTCTACTTCCTAGTCTATATTTCTTTCACTAGGCCAAAAAAGGTAGGTGAGAACTGAAAAGACACACATAGAAATAAAAATGAGTCCTGAAAAGCAGGCTCTGATAACCCTAAACTAATTCCCTTTAAAACATCTGACTTTCAACTTCCTATGCTCCATAATAACTTTTTCTTCTTTTCCTATTTACTTCCCCTTCTCTCCAGTAATCTTAAATTATCTTTTTCTGTCACCATGGGCTCTTCAGAGCAGCTGACATAAACCAGACGAGAGAATAAGAGGATCTAAGGGAAATTAGGTCCTCATCCATGAAAGACAAGTGCAGAGAGAAATAGGCCTGATGAAAATGAATATCACACATTACGGAGCAAGCGGAGCAGCTGTCCTGATGGTAAAAGGGAGGGCTGGAGTGAGGTGGGGGGTTGAAAATCCTGTTTAGGTGTGTATTCACACATAGCAAATGATTTACATTCTTGTTTTCAATGGATGGGCCATTGAAAAAAATGAGATTGGCTGTGCTCTATCAATTTCCTTGCTAGAGCACAATAATCAAAGATCAGATTAGATGGTATCGCAAATTGGACAATACAGTCTTTTCAAGGTCTACAGCTCTGTGTCAGTAACATGCTGATAAGTAATATGTTCTCTTACTCATAAATTATCATGGTTCAAAAAAATGAGAGAAACTGAATGATGTCCTGTTAGAGTGAAGGCAGATGGACCCTATCATTGAGTCTGAGTGGTGAAGGGTAAAGTTGGACAGAAGATATGAGGCTGCAGAGGATGACAGGCTATAGTTTGCAAGAACGTCAAAAAAATTCACTCTAGGAAAGGCATGTAGATCAGTGGGAGTGTCACATAATGGCTGGGGGGGTGGTCTCTGCAGTCACGCTGCCACTCACACTCTGCGCATTGTGTTGGGAATCCCTGCGAGAATGTCATTTAACCTCTCCGGTTGCAATTCCTCCTATTAAATGGGGTAAATCATAATTAGTGTGATAATCAAATGAGCTAATTCATGTTAAGTCTTCAGACAATGCCAGGTATATAACACATGCTTCGTAAATATTAGCTACTTTTATTAAGCTCAGGAGGAAGTAGTCCAGGAAAAAAAGCCCAGGCCCTAGCTGCACCCTGAGAAAGTAACGAGCGGGGTGAAGGCTTTTGCTAGAGCTGCTGAATTTGCAGTCTTCTTTTATTTTTTCCCCACCAGAGTTGCTGCGTAGATTGAAAATACAGGGATCTAAACAATTGATGGCTCAGTATATGGAGCCTACTGGGTCTTCACAATATGTCCACTTCAGTGGTTTATTTGAAAAAAAAATTACTATAATTAACTGAAGGTAAATTGCATTTCAAAGTAATATCTGCTTACTGTGTTAGTAAAAACAAACCTTGTCACTTTGAGAGTATTTTTAGTGCTTAGGGGTGGTTATGTAAACACACACACACACACACACACACACACACACACACCCGCCACACGTACTCCTTTTACAGTGACCTGTAGAGGGATAATTGGATTGGACTGTAAATGTAAATTCTTCTCTGGGGAGATGTTGATACTGGTCAAACTTCCTAATAAAACTGAAATTTTATTTGTGCTCCTATGGTCATTATTTATGGGACTTTTGGCACTGTGGTATTAATAAAGCACTGTCCGAAGACCCGCTCTGTCATTAGCAGCTAGCAGCCACATACACCGCCCGTGGTGGCACGCTGAAAAGGGAAAAGCAATCTTTTAGCAAGATTGGTGAAGAAAATTAAAGGCATATTACTTGGCCTTTTGCAGGCAGAAAACAACCTAGCTTTGATTTTAAGAAATTGAGATGTTCGAGCTTTAAGGTCCACCTATTGCCTGGTGTTGCCTCTGTCTAGTCCAAGACAGCAATAACCGGATACTCTATGGAAAACTTAGTTCACTGGTTCATTTATCATCGAGTATTAGTTATGGCACATATTTTGATGTACATCTTTTGTGTTTCTGAAAATACTCTGTGTATTCGTAATTAAAAACTTATGCATAAAAGAGAAGGAAGAAAGGGGATTGAATTCAGAACCCAGCTACTTCCACCATGCCTTCTGCATTCCCCCAACCCAAGCCATCGCCGTCCTCGGCTGGGATTACCACAATGGTCGGGATGCTGGGTCCTTCCTTCTACTCTGACCCCCGAGACTCAGTTTCCAATACAGCTTCCTCTACAGGGGGATCATGTCACTCCTCCGCTCCAAACCTCCCATGTCACACGGAGCACAAATCAAATCCCATATCGATTGGGCCGTCCAGCCTCTTCCCCCTCATTCCCATGCCCCGTTCCAGCCGCACTGGCTTTCTTGCTGTTTCTGGTCTCTGCAGCACCATTCCCACGGATATCCACGTGGTTCACTCTCGCACATCCTTCAGGTCTTTATCTAAGTGCCCCCTCAGCAAATTGCCTTCCCTGACCACCCTGTACACAATGCCAAGCCCTGAGTCCCTGCAGGCTTTACCTCCTTAGCCCAGGGTTATATTTCCCTGTCACTACATGTCTGTCTACACGCACTCATTCATTCATTCGTTTCTTCATTCCTTTCTAGCTCAAATGTAAATACCCTGTTGGCAAAGAGTATGCTTTATTCACTGCCCTGTTCTCGATAATTAGAATAGCGCTTGGCCAATAATAGGCACTAAATAAATATATTTTTTCAAAGAATAGTTGAAACCTACTTGTTTCTAATCCCAGAAGATGGAATAAAGCCAATTACTTCTTTCTGTCTGAATTTCTTCTAATGAGATGGAGCTAAGTGTTACCTATTCTGCATCACTTAGAAGGGTAAAAAGGTCTCGAGTGTAAGTGCACCATGCTTAGTCTTTAAGTGTATTTATTTATTTATTTTTAGCATGCTGGCTTTGTCCTGAATAAGTGCTTTTAAATTATCATTCCTGTAGGGATTCTGACAGGGAAGAGCAGCCCGTTAGCACATGCTATTCTATGACTCAGTATCTCACAATCCTGGAAACTTCTGTAGAAGTTTCTTCTCCTACTTCTCCTACTTCTGTAGGAGGCATGCAAGAGGATTTCCACTGTAGTATCTTTTGTCATGCAACGGCTAAAGAAATAATAGAATTATAGCACTATGGGGTACCATGCAGCAGTTTAAAATAAATGAAGATTTATTCTATATTTCATTTGTCTTTTACATTTTTATGTTTTATTTATATAGTTTTAATTCATTTACACTTTTTAATTTATATATTTATATATTTATATATTTTTGTTGATATATTTATATAACATTGATTTTTGTTTATATATTTATCATTATTAAATATTTATTTTTACTTATATTTCATATTTTCCTGTTTCTACTTCTATTATTTATATTTATTTTTCTTTTATATTTCTAAAGGTATATGAAATAGAAGAAATAGTTTTCTATTTCTGTACATGTATAAATTTGTCTTCCTCCAAAATCATTGTTTTCTTATCTAATCCATATATATGCCTCCTTTCCTCTCTCATTTTTCTCCTTTTCCTTTTCTTCTACACCCAGATTTAGGCCCTGTGAAATAGTCATATGATGCACTGAAGCAAATATTTTACTGTATTTGCTGAAAAGTTTTAAGTTTCTACACTTAACTTCCAAAGCCGGAATGCAACAGTTTATATTTCTATGTCTAGACAAAGAAAAGAAAAATAACAACAATAAAATCAATCACAATTTTCCTTCTCCTGTGGGCTTTGATTGAAAGAAAAAATAGCCTATAACTGATTTATGCCTTTTTCTCTTTTCTTCTTTATACTACCTTCATATATAATTAACAAGCAGACAAAAATTTAGAAATTAAACAGTAGGCATTTTAACAAAGAGTATTTATGAAAAGATCTCAATCAATTTATTTTGACGTAGTAATTCAAACTATATGTTACTGCCAGAAACTTCAAGAGTGTCTGTAAAATTCAAATTTTCTGAACTCTCCTTATTCTGTTCATATATTAATTTATTCAGCAATTATTTACTGAGCCCATTTTATGTGATGTGCTTTCGGTGCTAAGGAAACAAAAAAGAGAAAAAAAGCCCTGTCCTTTTCTGCAGAAGAGCAAAACAAGCGAATATAAAAACTAATATATATTATATATCAGAAGACAATCTATGCTATGGGAAAAAAAGCAAAGTATTGTTTACTTATTAACTCAACATCAGAGGTCTGTAAACGTTTATAAATATATGACAGCATCCCTCCCACCTCTCCATCATATCTTAAGGTAAACCGTGTGATCTCACCTATAAGTAGAACCTAATCAACAAAACAAATAAGCAAGCAAAATAGAACCAGAAACATGGAAATAAAGAACAAACTGACAGCGACCAGAGGGGAGGATTAGGGGAAAGAAGAGGAAGGGTCAGCCAGGAACATGCATAAAGGGCCCATGGACAAGGACAGCTTCAGGGAGGGAGGGTTGAATGTGGGGTAGGGCCGGGGAGAGTAATGGGAAAATGGGGACAGCTGTAAGTGAACAACAATAAAAAAAAACATAAAACATGATAAAAAGAAGAAATGGAGAGAAATTCTTCTCCTCCACTGAGTGTACCAGAACCTTCTACAGAAGTCTCCCCTATTGGTGATAATCTTTTACTGTGCCTAATTTATAAAGTAAACTTTATCATAGGTATGTTGTATAGGAAAAAAACATGGTATATATAGGGTTTGGCACTATTCAGTTTCAAGTACCCATTTAGGGTCTTGGAATATATTTTCTGTAGATAAGGGAGGAACTATTCTATTTCAAAGGAATCTTAATGGAAGGTGCAGAATTAAGTTTATGCATCTGAGTGTCTTAAAATATTACTTGTGCTCAAACCCTTTTTAATTATTTATGGACAATTACATTTGAAACATCTCTTTTCCAGAAATCTTGGCTTGAAAGACTAAAGCAGCACTATGTACACAGACCACATAACACCACACACACACCCTTTCATAACACAGAAATCATGCAGTTAGTTTAAATTACATTTGACATTTTTAAAGATTAAGGTATTAGGTTCTGATTATGTGGTAACATTTAATAAATTACATAATATGACAAATTGATATGTGATTGCATTTGGTACGTATTTAAATTACAGCCTATTGACTCACAGCTGGATTTCAGGATTCTTTGGCTAGCAGGTTAGTTACATAATAAATTGCAGTGGCCATAATCAAACACATCTGTAATTAGTTTTCTTTGTAAATGTTTTATTTTTTCTTGAGTATCCAAATGTGCTGTTTTCTCTCTGTCAACTTTGCCAAATTAACTATGATCATTCAATGAGATACCAAAGCAGACTTCTTTAAATGTAAATTTTTACTCCTATGATTGCTATTACCTTATTATTATCACATTATTAACATAATTATAGTCTTTCCAACACCCAGAGTCCTTTGTGTTGGTTACTTTTTTCTCCTCAAACTTAAAAGTTTGCATTTGTTGTAAGGGCTGGCATTCCTGACGCTCTTCCAGATTTTGCATGTACGTGAAGGAATGATCTGGCTTTAAATATGGTGCCTTTGAAATTAATGATATTGGTGACTGTACTAGCTTGTCTCTTTAATGTTATGGTTTTATCTGTCCTGGAAAGGTTAGGAATCATCACTCCAAACATGTGAGAGCTTTACTGGAAACAATGCCAGTTTCTCTCTTTCTTTTAATTGTTTGGTATCTTTTTTCCAATAAGATCATGCTCTCCATGTCTTGTTTTGACTAGCTTTGTTCAGATCCTTTTCCCTTCCTCCATCATCCCTTTCCTCACTCCCTCTCTTCATTCCTTTCTCCTTCCATTCATCCTTATTCTTCTCATTGTGCCTAATTTTGTTCTGAAGACCAGAACTACTATATTCTCAGCATAAACACTCAAAACAAGTCTTCAGAAATAAGTAGATTAAAATCTGTTTGACTATCTTGTGGTATCTTGTTAAAACCCTTTGAAGATACTGTGATTTTATTTTACTAATTTTAATTGTATCCACATACATTAAAAAAAATAGATGTACCTGAGAGAGCAAACTTATTTAAAGACACTGTTTCACTTGAAGTTGCCCTGTAATAACTCTATGCTCAAAACTCCCTTCTCTTACCCAGCCACATGGGGTTTATGAGTCACAAATTGCAAACCAGTGACCCAAGCCAGGGGTCAGCAGACTACATCTAGCAGCTTGTTTTTGTTCAGCTCACAAGATAAGAATTTTTTATTATGTTCTAAAATGGTTGACAAAATTGAAAGAATAATAATATTTTGTGACGTGAAAATTTGCTGAAATTTGAATGTCAGGGTCCATGAATCAAGTTTTATTGGACTGCATCCACGTGTACTCGTCCATGTGCTGCCGGTGGCTGTCACCCCCTAACATAGAGTTGTGTAGCTGCGACATAGAAGCCCTGGCCACGGAGACGAAGCATTTACTCTCTGGTCCTTTACTCAAGAAAGGGCGACAACGCCTCATCTAGGCGGCACTGTAAGCATAAAAACCCCACGACATCTGAAAATTGGGAGTGTCTTCTAGTGAGAGAGAACACTCACTTACAGGGAGTTGGAGTTAATTGTAGAACATTATGTGGGTCTTTCAAAACCATATAGAAACATATTAAAATAAGGAAAGAAACAAGCGCACTTCTGCTGCTGTGTGTGGCAGGACCGTCAGAGGCGTTCCCTGGAGCGCATGAGGCTGACGGCGAGGCACCTTCCGCTGGGAGCTACTACTGGCTTCTCTTGCAGGGTCTTTGGCATGTGCTTGAAAGGCTGACTGAGAGTCTGGAAAGCTGCATCAGAGTCTTTGCCTTGCCACTGAAGGCTTTGGGGCTTAGAATATTGCAGCTTACATTTTTTTTTCATTTTATTTTTCTTATTTCTCCATTTTCTTTTTCTAAGTTGTTCATTATTTCATCATAGATTTGTTTCATCATATGTTTGTCATCACAGATTCTTAACATTTCCAATCATGAACGTTTGGAAGTTTTCTGTTTATTTTGGCTTTCACTTCCTTTTAGATATTTAATGTAAAGATACTGTGTGGGTTAGTAAAATAATTAGAAATTCATTCACTGGAAGAACTTAAACTTTTGGCTGAACCGGCAAATGTAAAAGTGGAGCTTGATGATAAAAATCAAAGTACGTTTTCCTCTTTTTAGTGATATAACATGTTGTTCTGAGGAACATACACACATTCAGATTTTATATACACATGTCAGCCCTCAGGGAAAGGAAGCTTACCTACATAGTGGGAACGAAAGATTATTTTTTATGGAAGCAACAATCAACTAACAAGTAACTATTGACTACCCACAGGGAGTGAACTAATGAAATATTTAGTTGGCCAAAATTGCTTCCAGCAAGGAGGCACAGTGACTGGTTTTATGAGACTGTAAATTGTTGGAAACGATTTACAAAGCCAACAGTTCAGCCAGAAAGATTCAGATTAGCCGGATTGTATTTAAGGGAAATTTTACTGAATGTAATCAGATATGGGAAGCTGAAATCAATACAGTAAAATTGCTTCATTTTCCCTAGACCCAATCACGCAGTTCTTTTCTGCAGAAAGTAAATGATAATGTTTATGTGACTTACTAGGGAAAACCGGGGGTAGTTTGAAGCTCCCCACCAGATGCTGTCTTGTGGCCTTGTGTCATGCCCAGCTACCTTGTGGGGAGAGGGCATCACTATCTACTTGGTCCCCCGGCTGGGGACTCTGGGCTAGAGAGGTGACATTTAACAGAATGTATCTCAGCCTTTTATGAAACTTTCCCTTTCCGTTCTTTATATCGAATCCACCTTTTGCTGAATCTCTATAATAGATACAGTCTGCTTCAGACAATTGAGCAATAAAAATGATAAACGGTCCAAAAAGATTTCCTAGTTATTTAACAAGTGTATTTCTCATTCCCCAATTGATACTGAAATCTCCTGGAGAGCAGAGGTGACAGTGTTTCGTGCCCTCTAAATTACACAGCACGTGCTGGGCCAAGAGGAGATTTATTTTTTCACTTATTTATTATTTACACTCTGCTTTCCAAAGATTTGAAGTGGTTTACAATAACAGATATAATAAGACCATTAAAGTAATGATTTTTTTAAAAAGCTAAAACAAGAATCATAATGCATATGGAAATGTGACTTTATAACCCTGGGGAATTTCAGCAGAGGATTTAGCTAAATTTCCTAGAAACAGGACTTCTGAGAGAAAACAGTGTCACTAGGTGCTGGCTGTAACTCAGGGGCAGACTGGTCAGCTGGAAGCCTGTGGTCTCTGAATACTGGGCAACGGGTGGGAGTGGGGGCTTTTCACCCCTGGGGCTTTGCTCCTGGCAAGAGACCTGTCTCCTTATGGCGGTGCCTCTGCATGAGATGAATATAAGAGAAGCTTTGTAGGGGGAGAAAAGTCAGTTCGTCAGCAGCCAGTTCTCCCGACAGCCTTTGGGCATTTTATTTGAGTTTGTGATGGGAGGAGAAGGCTCATCCAGCTAGCTCGCTGCTTTCAAGTCCTTTATCCTTCTGTCTCTCTCCAGGCCTGAAACCAACAGGGAAGTGTGAAGAATAAGACAGTCCTCACTGCACTAAAAATTAAAGTGTGAGCTTTTACCAGGAAAAACTAAGTTGTCCCTAACATTGAATGCACAACCACTTCATTACAAGTAAAAATCCAAACCATTCTTTCTGCGGTGCCAACATGGTCTTCTTGTCATAGAGGAGGTAGAGTTGATTACAATGCCCTTTTAGTATAGATTCCCCACAAAATGTTTCCTAATAAGATGGATAACAAGTACTTGAGCCTGAGTTCTATTTAAGACACAGAATTGCGCTTCATGGGACTGAGGCCGACCTTTTAGATTACAGTCCCGGAAGAGATTGCCGTAATGAAATGAAGTAGTCAAGAATGTAGCTTTCTGATCTCTGACTGCTCATGTGTCAGGACCTGCAGAATTTAAGGACTATCACATCCTGAGATTCTTCGTTTCAAATACTAATTGTGGTATCCAAGGGAATATAGGCTCTAAATCAATTCAGTAAACTTTTATTTAGCTTTTAGCCCAGTGTTCTTGCTGAGGTTAAATAGGAAGCAATTCAGAATCTTAGGTGCTGGGGGAGTGTAAATACTTAGTGCTATTGATTTAGATGGGGGTCAACAGACGTTTTTCCGTAAGGGGTGAGGTAGCGAATGTTTTAGGCTTTGCCGGCCACATGTCTCTCTGTTGCAGCTATTCAACTCTGCCGCTTTAGTCGAAGGGAAGTGTCTAATGACAACAGAGGAGTCTGCTGTGCACACGTGATTTCTTTTGCCTCTGATGGCAACGTTAGGGGATGTAGATGATGATGTACCATTTTACACATGAGGAAGCCGAGCATCAGAAAGCCCCAGAACAATCAAAGAATTTAAACACTCCTATAGCCCCGGCTGGTGTATCTCGGTGGACTGAATGTCGGCCTGCTAAACAAAGGGTCTCCAGTTGGATTCCCCAGTCAGGGCACATGCCTGGGGTGCAGGCCAGGTCCCCAGTAGGGGGCGTGTGAGAGGCAACCACACATTGATGTTTCTCCCCCTCTTTCTCCCTCCCTTCCCCTCTGTCTAAAAATAAAAATAAATAAAATCTTTAAAAAAATAAAAAAAGAATAAACACTCCTATAGAATGCACTATAGTTGGTTCTAACTTAGCCGATTTTCTTTTTGGCGAATATTTTTCCATATCTATTTGAGGTTAAGAATTGTACCCCACAGACTAGTAAGAGTCTGACCAACAGTAGCCTTCTCATGGAAAACACCGTAATCCCTTAAGAATAGCTAATTGCTTGATTACTTTTCTGTTGTGAATTATTTAAGGCTTGCCTAACATATTTGAGATGATAAGGGCTTTCTTGTTATTAGCTCAATTGATTATCCGTAAGTGATCAAGGGCCATTTATCAGCTTAATTCCATCAGTGTTTTCAGCTTTGCAGGGAGAGAAGAGTGATGTGTTTCGCTTTTCCATCCCTGTTGCTGTCCCCCCTGGAATGTCCATGTATTCATTCATCCAACAGGTATGTTTACAGCCTCAGGGTGAGTCATCCGTGGACTTTTAACCCGTGACGAGTCCCCTTTCCCCGGCCTGCCGCGGCTGCCGTCGTCTCCAGGCTGCGCCGGCGGCTCTAAGGCTGCTTGCCTGGCCGGGCACCTGACTCCTCCCTCCTCCTTAGTGAGCACCCATCCTCTTCCCCCCCACAGTTGCAAACAGGGTTGGCCAGGGGTCCGTGCGTCCACATTCCATCACGGTAACTTCCTCATTGTAGTGAATATGAGGCATAAAAATAATTGCTAAAGAAAAGCCTATGAATTCAGAAGCAGAAGGAAAATAAAATGTCTTTCCAACACACCCAAAGCTAGGACGAGAACTTAGGGCATAGCAGTCAGTGATCATCAAAGACGATCGACCATGTTGCGAAGAGGAAGGAAACGACTTCCCACGCGCAGAGTCTTTCAGAGCCAGCGCTGAACGCTCTGACGGAAAGTCTTCCTGATGTCGTTGTGTGGCTGGCGTCTCAGAAAAGGCCTCATACCCTTATCTGTGAAAGGAGCCCTTGGCTCTTCATCTCCAAGGTTATGCTAACATTCAATTATTCAAAAGTTATTCTTTATATCCTTAAATATTAGAAATATGGTTAATGGGGACACCAAATAAAATTCATTTTTATTAACTGTTATAAATCATGTGTTTGCATTTTTTTAACCTGAGTTATATAATCTCAGAAATTAAAAGTCTTTTGAAAATTGGCTCAGAAATTAGGCAAGTCAATAAGGTAGTAATTTATGATAGAACATTTCTATCTTTGCAAAAACTATGATCTAATTCAAGAGATTCAGCCATTTCTATCTGTAGTCGAACAGAATTCCATAATATTGTCTACTAGTGAATGATTAGTATCCTTTCTTATTTTTTCCTTCAGAATTATTATTAACTCATGAATTTAAGTACCGTTAGTGTGTTTTAATTTATTACAGTTGTTATTCTTATAAAATTACCCCATCTTTGGCCAGTGCAAGCCTCTTTGAGTTGGCTTCTAGTAGTGTTTGGTAATGGCCTTACTATAGCAGTAGGACGTACGTTATAATTTTTTTAAAGAAAATATCTCATGAAGATGAGTTTCCAATTAAAATTTAGATACAGAGAGGCTTTTTGGTGTGTTTGTTTGTTTTTCTGTTTTTGATAAGCTGTACTACCTTACATCTGTATTTAATTTCTCTACCTCAAGAATCTCATTTTCAAAACTGGGAATGATAGAACTAGGATATCACAAAATTATTCACTGCCTCCATCCCACTACCTACACAACCACATGGGTACGTAGAAGTACAACGGAGTCAGAGGAGTAATACCAAGAACACTGCAAATAATACGATTTTATATTGGGTTTATGAAATGGGAAATTTTTTTGCAAGTGATTGGTCGAGGATTTACTCAGGAAAAAGTCAAGAGAGTAAGGAAAACAGAACATTGCAGGGGAGGAAGCCCGGCAAAGAGACCGTTTCGTGGGAAACCATGCCTTAACCTGACTCTAGGGAGGGCTTTGGAGCATGAATTGCACCACAGAAAGGTTGTCTCACCGAGATGGAGGCAAGGGCCCTGAGCTGTTGGACCCTAGTCATTGGCAGTAGAACAGCCCTAATTGAGCGGTGCATAAATCCCAAGGCATTCTGGGCGAGGCGGCTCCCATCAACCTCGGGCTGATGCTCTGCAGAAAACCAGAAGTGTTGCCATTAACAGCCAGCGCTCATAGCAGCTGGAAGATAGTTTCACTGAGAGTAACTGGGTCCTTGGCAGCATGCCAGCAATATCTGCAGCATCCACCCCGGCACCACTCAGAATCTACTCGCTTCTCTCATTCTTTTCCCTATTTATTGACAACATTTCTTTGATTTGGGTTAGCTCGAATTTCGGGGGAACTTTATTTGAGGAAAGTTAGTAGGACAAATGCAGTGTTCCCTTGCTGGTTTGCAACTGTGGGGGTCCCCTGGGTGAAATTTGGAAGTGGCCCTCACACATGGCGAGCAAGGAGAGGCCAAAGAAAGGGGCAGACCACTGCAGATTGATAGGCAGTGGTTTTAATAAGCAAGGGGGCTTACAGATGAGGTTTGTCTTGAGCAACTACAAGTTGAGTAGATCCCTGCACCGACCCACTAGAATCTTAACAGTGTATATAGGGATCTTAATGGGGTTCAGTCATGTGTACGGTCCCGATGGTCTCAACAACACAATGCTCTTTCCAAGGCTACATTTTTTAAGGGGCTCCTGTGCAGACCAATGGACAGAGTGTCCATTCCAAGGACGGGGAGGTGGTAAAGGGCCTCTGATCGCCTCAGTCCAGCTTGAGGGTCAACCAGCAGTCACATCCTCTCAATGACCACCTTTAACACCGCTGCCACAGTTCTCTCCAAGGGAATTGTTGACATTTATCATCTCTCTTCTCTACCACTTATTCTAGGTTCCCATCATTCTCCTCCAGCACTTCTGACGATGTGGGTGGCTTGCCTGGAAGGGCAACTAAGACCCTCATGCCTGAACTTTTGGTGATCATGCTCTTACCAGCCTGTGGTTACCTTACTTATCCATTTACAATTAAAACTCTACATGTAAATATAAAGAGATGCCCAGTTTGTCACCTGAGTGCCAAACATATTTTTCTCTATACCCCTCCTCTTAATTCCGTAGTGGCCCAATATCCTTGTGGCGGTCACGGGCACTCAACCCTGCCAGTATGGAAACACTTTATTTGGCAGCTGGCCCCCTTGCAGGAGGACTCTAACTTGGCCAGGCAATAGTTGGAGCTCTAGACTCACAGGAGAAAAATTGTGGAGATGTGGAGCAAAACCCTTAAGGAGTTGGTTACCGTGAAGGATGGTAAGCATAGTGACTTCCATTTTCTGCCGCTTCACTACCTGGATTTAAATAGTTCGGCCACCACAGACATAGTGTCACATAATGGTCGTTAATTTTCAGTGAGCCTCCTCTTAAAGGACTGTATTCTCACAGGGTATTATTTCTAAGCCGGGACCTCAGCTGTGCCTTCAAAAAGCCATTCCATTTGGTCTACCAGGCAAGCAGCTCTGGACATGGTAGCACGATGTCGACCACAGTGGAACTCACGGCTGTTGTCCACAGCTACCTCTCTTTGGAGGGAAATCAGGTCTTTTGGTCTAAGGATTGTTTGGCAGGATCTCATGTCAGTAGCTCGGATAGTCTGTGAGTCTTCAAATGGCTGAGCAACTATGGGGAAAAAAAGGCAAAGCCATACCCAGAACATCAATCTCAGCCAGAATGAATCTTGTATTTCTAAGGAGGAAGGGGCTGTAGCTAATCAACTTGCCATCAAGTAGCTGAGATTAATTGCTTGATGTCTTCAAGAGATGATACACTATCAAGGGATTGACCGTTGGCCTTTGTTTCTGCAAGTTGGTCATTCTGTAGCAATAGGAGCTAGATCAGTAACATGTTAAATTTTATTTAAATTTATTAATTTAAGTTTAAATGGTCATATGTCTCTGATAACTATTCTTTTGGGCAGCACAGCTCTTTACATAGAACTCTGGCATAATCTCCAGTATACATGAAAAGAACAAGGTGATATAAAAGGTATGTTTTAATGTATGCTACCATTAAATAAGATGGTAGATCATAATGTTAAAATGAAAGCTTTTCCATAAGAGGAGAAATTCAGTTAGAGTGTATAAAGAATAGAAGTGATACTTTTTAGGGTACACTTTGTTTTATAAGTTTGACTTTGTAAATATGAAAATGTTTAAAGTAATTAAAATTACATTTAAAAAAATCAGTCCTTAAATAGTGTGATGCAACATAAGACAAATGGATATGAACATATATCCAGGTGATATAATAACCATAAAAATAAGGACTGTTCCAAATGACTTTGGCACAGTAATTTGCCACACTAATTTGATTGTACAGCTGTGTTTTCAGTAATCACTTTTTTGGTGGTGGCATAGGCATTGCTATTCTCAAACCATTTGTGAATGATATAAAATAAAGCAAACCTGATAGGACTTAGACTCAGTGTGTTTGGTATAGAATAAAAAAGCCACGTGTATAAGATTGATGAGGATAAGCCAAAATTGTGTGTTTTGGAATTTGAATAAGAATCAATATGATCTCATGGTGATTTTCATCCTTATTTAATAAATAAATACGCACACACATATAAAATACATAAATATATATCTTATATATTATAAATTTTTGTTATATATTTATATTATCTTATATATTTGTACTTATACCTTATACTTATAAAGTACTTTATACATAAGTATGCTTATAAAGTACTTTATAAAAATATTTATATATACTTATAGTTTATATGAAGACAGGTAAAAATTATATATGATTATGTGTTTATAATATATAATATTATATATCAACAATATATGCATATATATTTTCACTAGAGAAATGGGTCCTTCAGTTCTGGGGGTAGGAATGTACAAGATGTTGCTAGAATAGCTTGCGATAGAAAGCAAGCATGCTGTCAAAGACTACTGGAATTCCTTCCAAAGGGTGCAGAAACCAAATTCTCCCCATTTGAGACAATAAGGGTAATAACTAGAACAGCTCGAAATACATTAAATATTTAAATCCATAAATTAATAATGATACTTTAAAAATCTCTTTGATCATCATTGGAGATACAGGGAAACAATTTATTAAAAAATGGATAAGTAAATGGAAAGAATTGACTGTTTATCTAACTTTTGCGAATAAAACTATTGTTATGGTGTAGTTGATGAGGGGAAATGTCTACTTCTAGAAGTATTCCAATTAACAAGTAGAGGATGATAAAATGAGCATATCATCATTTTCCAATCCTTGAGGAATTAATTAATTGATTCAGGCAATGTTCACCAGTGCCTGCTAACATTATGAAAAGAAAACCAGACTGTAAGTCAGTATATGCTTTTTGAAGTAATAACACCACCCGTGAAGCAGTTTCGCACCCTTCCCCCCAAAAAAGGAAAAAGTGAAAGTCACCAGAAATATTTAAGTGTCAAATCTGTTGAATGAGAGGAAACAGAAGAGCCATGGAATGCGTTTGGTGATACCACAGGGAATAAAATCAGTAAAATCACTGTGGGAAACTTACAGGATATGTGTAAATTCTTACAAGGAAACCATTTCAAGGAAAAGTAAACCAACACAAAATGGAGCTAGGAACCTATACGTTAATGTAAGTGACATATTCATCAATCCAGTGTAAGGGCCTCGTTTTGATATTAATTCAAATACATAAAATGTCAAAAATCAAGGCAATTTTGAAAATGTGAACATTGTTTGATCACATTAAGAAAATGTTTTGTGTGCGTGTATGTGCTCATTAGTGTGTTTAATGAAAATACTACATTTTTTGGAAGGGAAATGCTTGCCATTTATAGGTGCATACCGAAACACATCTTTAAAATCATATGATGTCAAGAATTTGCTCAGAAACAATCTGGGTGGGGAGCTAGGAGGTCGAGACTTAACAAAAATGGCTGTGACTTGGTAACTGCAACCGGGGTGAGGGGTACGTGTGGCTGGCTTCATTTTCCTCCTTACTTTTTTTGCTGTATGTTTGAAATTTTCCATAACAACAGGTTACGAACATAGAAGAAATATAATGGTTTTTTAAATAAAAAGTCTCATTCTATCTTTTGACCTTTGCTTCAAAATGCAGCTAGTAGAGTAAAGATGGAAAGAGAAATTGCAAGGATTTTTGTATCTGCTTTGAGCTTTCCCTTCAACAACCCGCAGATCTGCCATTCAGTGCTTTACATACTTAATGGGGACTTGACCTTAGTTCTTTCAGTTTCAAGTGCTCTGTGTGGCATTATGTGTCCTCAGGAAATCATGGTCACGTGGTTTCACTTCACATATCACCTGACTTCCCTCAAGGAAAAAAGACCGGGCTGACTTAGATGAAATATGTTTTGAGGAAGGGGGCATAAAAATGGTCTTTCCCCTTATTTTTCTCTTGATCATTCTCTGAATTTCACATTCTTCTTATACCATAGACCACTTAATCACTTATTTTTATCAAGTCACCTAAACAATGAGAAATGCCTTATTCTAACAGACTAAGTTCAGCTTTGGGTTGATGATACGTGGCTTCATTGAATTGCTTCATAAACACATATAGTTTATGTGTTTATTGGATCCCAGAAAGTGTATTACACACTTCTGGCTATCAGGAAATTTCTTGTTTAATTGAAGAGAGATAGCAAATATGCTCACATACTCAAAGAAAAGAAAAAGCAAATAGTTTTATCCTAAACTGACCGGCAGTGACTTTTTTTAAACACAGCATGCTGATGCAAATGGAGAAAACAGTGCAAATTAATGTGATTGTAAAAGACATAGGACTTGAGCTGACTTTTTACAAAATGGATAGAATTTATATAGCTGGAATGGGAAAAGAACGGAAGAAGAATGTGAACAAAGATACCTGGGTCGAAATGCCCATGTAAGAGGTGGTTAGCACTTGTTTAACTGGGAAGGATATATAATTTGAAGGGTGGAGGGAAATTGGTCTGTGGAGTTGCAGAGGTCAGATTATGGTGGGTCAGGAAAAGCAGGTAAGAGGGCATGGTGGCAGTGATTTGTGCAAGTGAGGAGTAAAGTCAGACTTGAAAGTGATCGATTCCTCTGTGGATGAACGTTTGGGTTGCTTCTACACTTCAACCATTGTGAATAATGCAGCAGTAAGCCTGGGAGTGCAAGTATTTCTTTGAGATGCTGGTTTCAATTCGTTTGGACATACATATACCCAGAAGTGGAATTTCTAGGTCACAAAGTAGCTTTAATTTTAATTTTTGAGGCTTCTCCATACTGGTTTCCACAGTGGCTGCATCATTTAACATTCCCACAGCAGCGTGCAAAGGTTCCATTTCCCCATATCTTTGTCCACAGTTATCTTTACTTTTTTGATAATACTCATTCGAACAGGTGTGAGGTGATACCTCACTGTGGTTTTGATTTGCGTTTCCTGGCATTAGTGATGTTGAGCATGGTTTCATTACTTGGTCATTTGTGTGTCTTTTTTTGGATGAAAGCAATTAAAGAAGGCACAAATAAATGGAAAGGCATCCCTTCATGGATTGGAAGACAATATTGTTAAATTGCCAATTTTAAAGAAAAAGAAGTAGAATTTGGTAGTAGATTGGTAAAAATGGAACAGAGGCTAAGAATCAAAGAGTAGTTCAAGGTGCCTATACTTAAAGACTGGAAAAATGTGTTGTGGTAGAAAAGACTACTCGTATCAGAGAGTAAGGACCAGTTTGGGATACAGACGCGTGTGGGGATGTATAGCAAGTTCCCTACTAAAAGGACTCTTCTAAGGAGTAAAGGTGAACCCTGCAAATAGCCAAGAAAAATATCTGTGTCTTCTTTCTCTTGTGAATAGACACTGGAATCTCCTGGTGACGAAATTTGCAGATATAATGTCAGAACTTGGGAGTTTAAATTCCAGTTCTTCCCTGTGGGCAAATTATCTAACATTTCTGAGCCTTGGCTTTATTCCATAAGAGTAGAATAAATGGTATCTCCTTCGTAGTACTATTTGGGGGCTAAAAAATGATAACATGTGAGAAAGTGTCTAGAAGAGCATCCAGAGCAGTCAGACTCAATAAATGTTTGTTCCAGCGAAATTAAATGAAATCTACTAAGGTCAAATTGCTTTGCAGTTCTACCAATGAGATAACCCCACCCTCTTTCCACATTGTGACAGCAGCCCATCTATCAAGTGCCCCTTTAGGCCTGGGACTCAGGCCTATGACCATTATCTTTAGCACTGTAGGATGAAATCTTTTTTTATAACCGGAGAGAGTGAATAATTTAAGGTGTTATCACCTGCAGGAAAAATGACTTATCCCTTGAGAGCATACGCCCCTACCTTTTGGAAGTCTGCTTCTAACGCGCTGCTGGAGGTGCAACCACCAGTATTATCACATTTGTATCATATGGGGAGGTGATGTCCTCTTGAAAACATAAATTTAGACAGCATTCTGTGAGCCTTTGAAAGAAAAGGTGATGGGAGCCAAGACCGAATTTGAAACAGAATGACACCTCAGTGATTTCTTTGAATAACAATGTTCTTGGCAACATACTAGGGGCTGGGGGGTGGGAACAAAAGCTCTCTCTCTGACTGCCTCTTTTTACGGTCTTGGTTTAACACGATTAAGTGGCTGGTCTGTGCTCTGAGACACCTAATGGCTTCCAGTTGTCCCCTGGGCTCCAGTCCTTCCATGGCAGTAGTTAGGATTTTGAGGAAAGGCATGCGGACTCGTTGGCCCCTGGGGAAGTGGTAATGGCTGTGTGGCAGTTCCGCACTCCGTGAACCTGTGGGTGAGAGCTCAGTGGCCCTGGGCCTCATAGGATGGACTGTGTGCATTTGACAGAAAGGGGTTTCACCCAGCCTGTCTCTGAGGGAGACCGGCAGCACCGCTTTCGGCAAGTAGTGGGAAAGGATGCTGATGGTGGCTTACCACGCTAAAGGGCGCAAGTCAGATAACTGGTGAAATTTAAAACTTGATTGGAAAAGGTCCTTGGAGAATTTGCTTCTAGTAACTTGAAATTTGTCTAAAGGTCAAGAGAAAGGGGAGCCTTTTATCACGATGAAGAAGAAAGATGTAATGCAATTCCAGCAGAGACAGTTTGGGGTAATGCCGGCCAGGGCAGGGCCTGGAGCTGTGGCCCGGTCCCCAGGCTGGCAGAGCAGGCCTGCACTCTGATTTGATAATGGTGACCCCAAGTGGGAGCAGGTGACCACTCCAGAAAGGTATGTGCAAACTGATTCAACAACTTTCTCTCCATCTTTTGCCAGACTTTGAAGAACATACTCATAGAATTCTGGGGTCTGCAAGTTAGAAGACTGATAGCTTTAGTGTTTACCAGTGTTGTTTGTTGTTCTATTCTCCACCTCTAAGTTGAGGCGGTTCGAGACTCATGTTTACCCATTTACCTTGCCATCTCTCTTTAGTTATCTTTTTTCACTCTCAACAAAACTGAACCCATTCTTGCGACAGCCTGTGTGCATGCATTTCTTAAATTCTTTATGTGTTCTTGCTTTCTGCAACCTGAACGCTTCTCTGTGTCTGACCCACATCCATCTCACGTCAGTGCGTATAGTCCTGCGAATCCACAGATTCTCTTGGATTTAAATTCCAGCTCGTCCGTTTACTACCCGTGAGCTACACAACCAGCTGCTTATCCTCGGCAGTCCTCGGTCTTCTTTAGGTCTTTGAGTGGCCTGAAGGATTAAAGGAGATTTATTTGTTCCATCAGCAATACTTATTGAGAACCTTTGATGGGACATGGGAAATGGTGGCAAGTGCTGGGGACACGTTGGCTAAAACAACAAAAATATGTCTCTCCTGATGGAGCTTATGCCTCATCTAGAGAGACAGGCAACGGCCAAATATATAAACACAAAAACGAAAGAATTGGAGTAGTGTTAGAGGCTATATAGAAAAATGAATCAGGGCCCGGGGTAAAGAAGGGCATAGAGTGCCGGTTTCGATGGGGCAGAGTGTGAAGGTCTCTTCAGAAAACAGAGCACCAGTCAAGTGCTGGAACGACCTCTGTAAATACCTGAAAAGAACACGCCATGGAGAGAAAAGAGAAAGAGCAAAGACTCGGGTGAAAACACACGGGCCTCTCACGTCTGAGCAACCGTAGGAAATGCCTGTAAGGCAGAACTGCGCTAAGTGCCTGATACATAGTAATTGATTAGTAAACTTTAACTATTTTTTATGCTATATTCAAAGAAGCCAGGTTCTTCTATTAATGGAAATGACCCTGTACACAGCTCTTCCTCTTCCAAGCTCATCCTAGCTTGTTATATTAGTCAGGCTGTGACATCTAAGTTACCCTTCCTGATTTTTAAAAATCTTCCCTATAGGGGACTATAAGCCTGAAACCTGGGCTCTGCCTACGATTTATACGCCATCGGACGTAGAACTGAGCGAGGGTGACCTTCGGTGTGCTGCCAGGTGGCTTGGGCGTGTTCTTACAGGACCACTTTAAACACTACAGTGTAAGGCTTTTTGTATTTCATGTTAGTCTGCCTTTTCTGTTTACCTTTCTTAATTTCTCACAAGCCGTAAGCTTCTTGCAAGGGGAGACCATTTCATGCTTCCACCAAATCCCCAAACAGAGCTCAGAACTTTGCACGCAGTGAGCACGTGAGACACCGGCTGAGCAGTGGGGAAGGCTCGGGTGTTTAGGAGACTGGGGAGAGAGCTCAGGCGGAAGCAAACCTTTTCAAGGCTCTCATGCCAAGCAGAGATTTGCGCTCTGGTTGGCGAGAAATTGGCGTGTACTGACGTACGGAGTAGATGTGTGTAGGAAGGGTGTGGCCCGTAGCCACTCAGTCTTTGGCAGATGGCAGTGGTTCTAGTCCCGAGGTGGGTTGGGAGGGGGGTGTGTGTGTGTGTGAGTGTGAGTCTGTGTGTCTGTCCACACCTGTGCGTGATCCAGGTGGATTTTCTCTTTGAATAAGCTCAATTTTCCATAGATCCAAATGACAGCAATATAATCTCCAAGCATGACCACCACTTTCAAGAACTGTTTTTCTTTTTATAGTCCTGTTCTGTAATATCTGGCAAATGATACCGGTTTTTCATGTACAGTAATGATGCATTTCCACCTTTAATGAATGTACTTATGAGTGTACATGAGATATTTTTACATAAAAATAATATAAATGATACATGGAAATGCCCAATATTGTAAAGGAAGTAAGAAAGTGACTGAAGTTTGGGAAGAAAAACCTCACGTACTTTTTTAGAAAACAAAAATATAATATTTTTATTGCTTAAATTTTACCCCTGATTCTTAACTATCTTCTATGAAAACCAAACTATGACCAATGTTTTTTCTAATTGTTGTTAGATTCTAGGAAGGAGGAAAGTCAGCAAAAAAAGTTTCCAATTTTTTTTTTTATAAAAAGGCCTTTATATCTTATGACTTCTATTGGTACTAATATGAAATATTGCTACTTTAAAAATCTGACAGAGGCAGACAGAGAGATGGACAGAGAGACAGAGAAAGTGAGAGAGACAGGAGCTCAGTTTTGTCTGTCATTATGGCTCGGTTTTGTACTCACGATTGGTGTAATTCTGTCCTGTAAGTCTTGAATTTCAAAGAAACTTTGGTCGGTCCGGTGACCAAATAAACACAAAGCACTGGAAGCTGAACTCAGATTAGAGAAAATGAAATGACCTTTCCCTTGTCAGAGAAAAAGAAAATCATTTCTTGTTTTGATTACTTTTTGTATAGTTCTTGCCAGTCAATTCTTATTTCTGTTTTTAATCGAAGGCGTCATCTTTGGTCCATTCACCAAATCAAATTTGCATTTTGCCTTAGGGACATCCGATCTATGGTGTTGTCTTAGGTGATAGACTCCTTGAATTGTTTTCATAGCACTGTCGCCCAGGAAGGCAGCGCAGAGGGCAGACTGGCAGAGGATGGCGGAGGGGAGCTATTCTTAATTCCACATGCTTCACTTTATTTTGAATGCGTGCACACGGTACCTAGGTGCTTCCTTTTTAACATATACCGAAGATGTAGCCATGTTTGGAGCACAGTTCTTGTTATATGGGTGAGCTCACGCCCTCTTTATTTGATTAAGGATTAGAAGACATGACATGTTTTAGAAATTATCATAAAAATTATCAATAATTATTAAGGTAATTAAAATGAGTTGTTTCCGTTAGGCAGTTGTAGGTATAGTACCTTTCTAAGACTAATTTATCCTCTTTTGGCATCTAATTACACTATAAAAAAAAGAGACACTTGTAATCAATTAAGCAAACAAGCTCAGTGTATACTTTTTTATGGTAACTTTTTCTGACTTTGATTACAAAATTATAGTGCAAGGAAGTTCAAATCTAATCAGGAAAAAATAAAAAACTTTCCAAGGGAGGTCAGAGAAATATGCTCATATCGTTTGGTTAAATTATTTTTTAAAACATTCAGTTTAGCATATTGATACATCTGTGTTTTTAATCATCACCACCATTATTTGTATTATTGATGGCCTGTAAATCAGAGATTGAATCAGAGTTAACATGGCTGGGCCAGTTCAAAACTCAGACAACTACATATTGGAACAACTTTTCCAAGTACAGAACACAAATATCGAACACCCTAGGGATTTTGTGAGGGTCTGCCTCTTGCTGGAAACAGAATGTTTGAGGACACAGATATAGGGCAAGCCGGGAGATGAGGGCCCAGGCTAAGGGAGAGAGCAGTTCTAAATCCCTGCAAGTGAACTGTGATGCCACCTTGCACTGTTTGGGATATTGTCAGAGCCTGGTGAATCCGCAGTTCTACAATGTGTCCACCTGGTTTACGAAAAAATCTGTCACGTTTCCAGGACTGTTGGCACTCCTTGATGGCTTTCCATTTCCACATTTGCTTTGGATCCTCTGCAGGGACCGCATTCGTGTTTGTTTGTCTTGGGCAGATTTTTGCAACATTTTTGCAGAGTGGGATGGCAGGTTTTGCAGAGTGATTAGATGCCGGCCAGGATTTCTTGGCCTGTGATTATGGCACCATTTCAGTCCCCATTGGTAAGGCCCATTTCATCAAGGTTCACCGGCACAGCGCTGTGCTAATTCTCCCATCTATCAAGGCAGAGCAGCAAATTGCTTGTTTGTTGCCTCAGCTACATATTTTTGCCTCTTGGTTAAATGAGCAGCGGTCAAAGAGATAAACTCCGTAATTGTCTGCCAAAAGGATGTTCTAGACATCCAAATTGTTTTCCTAGGTATATTATATGCATGTGTCATGAAGCAAATGTTCCTTTAATAGTTACATTAAGTAAGGGTTGCTGCAATACACTGCTTTGCTGTAAAAGCTACGTGATTTCATCTGCATTGTCCTAGCTAGAGTGATATTTTACTCAATGTGTAGTGGACATTTCAGACAGATTACTGACTTCTTTTAAGTCTCTCTCAGATAATTCTTAAAGTAACTATAATAAAAAGCATATACATTTCTGCCTTGGGTGGCTCAGTTCTTTGGAGTGTTGCCCCGTGCAGCAAAGGGCTGCAGGTTCAATTCTGGCCAGGGCACATACCTAAGTTGAGGGTTTGATCCCTGGTCGGGGCACATCGAGGAGGCAACTGATCGATGCCTCTCTCTCTCTTTCTCTCTCTCTGTGTCTCTCTGCCTCTGTCTCTCTCTCCCCCCCTCTCCCTTCCCTTCTCTCTAAAATCAGTAAAACATATCTTTGGGTGAGGATTTAATAAAAGCAGACACATTTATGAATTAGCTTGTAAAGACTGCTGAATTGGCAACTTTAGCTTGTAAAGTTATTAAATTTGCTGAAGAAATTTTTGCATTTTTAAATTATTGCAGAATAAAAATTGGTGGTCTTTACTATTGTCCATCTTTCTTTATACAGTGTGTTATACAGTTTGTAAGTTTTAGGCAACAAAAATATTTGAAGTGATGCATATAATATTTTGAATTATGTAGCTAAAACTTATGTTTAGATAACGGTATTACAGGTTCTACTGACTACATACACAAGCCCAAATCATCATGATGGAATCATAATGGGACATCATAATGGAGTCAACAGTTAGCTATTTCTCCCTTACCATTCTGGCTTGCACTGAATTTTTTCCTTGTAGAAGTTCTCTAGCCAGAAGGAGCCTGCAAAATCATCTTGTCTAAAGCATCAGCTTTACACAGGGAGACACCGAGATCCAGATGGACCCAGGAAATTATTCAAGGACTCGCAGCTCGGGAGGCACAGCGTCAGACCCAAACCCTGGCTTTTGTTAGTAGGATTCGTGGGCTGTTGGGTCAGTCCACCCCAGACTTGACTCCTGATTTTGACCTAGAATCACTTCATTTTCTTCATCCATAAAATGGGGTTAAATGACCTACTCTACGAGGCACCATAGGAGGTGGTGGACAGTCAGGGCCCAGCAGATCGCCTGGAATACTCAACAAGTATGACTTCCCTTCTCTCCAAGGCTCTTTGAGGGATAATACTGGGAAGCAAATGCCCGCCTCAGCTGTTCTTTCACTTCCCACTGCTTAATCCTTTGTATGATAAGATTTCCAGCTATATTTATAGGTTTCTCTAAACACCAGAACTATGAGAATTTGATCTTTACCAGGCATTGTAAATCACTCTTTTACCATTTGTGTTGACTTGGACTTATCTATTCTAAACCCTAGAATACACCCTCACCGTGATTTTTAAGAGCTTGTGAAGTTTAATTTTAGGTTTGGCATTGAAGTTTAAATCATCTGAGGTGATAACATACTCCTCGCAGTCTCGTTTCAAAGTCCTGACCAGTGTTATTTATTCTGTGGCTGAAATTTCAGGGGTCACTAAGATGAAATAAATGAAAAGGTTTTCCAAGCGCCCTGGTCATAGTTTTTGTTATGAAGTAGATAGAGATTTTTCAGATCAGTTAAAAGTAATATCTTTTTCTTATAAACAGTTGGCAGGATGGACATAGGGCATAGCAAGCCCCTGCCAGATACAGGCGCCTTAGTATCCACGGAAAGGAAAGCTTTGTTATATAATCGCCACGCCTCGGGGAGCACTGCCTATGTGCCAGGTGCTCTGCTAGAGGAAACCCACTCTTCTGAGGGCTAAATTTATAGCTGAAGTCCTGTACCAAGTATAAAGCTAAGATGAGGTTTAAAAAATTAACACTGGGCTCACAAACCAATGCTCAGTTCTCTCTACCAGTTACTTTTCCAAACCAACCCTTTCTGTGACTCCCGTCGCTAAATGTGAGATCACGGTTCAACCTGAAATACTACAGAATCAGAACTCAGAAACCACTGTATGAGCTTAGTAGCCTTAAAATGGCAATGCTGATTTCTCTTTATTACCCTCGGCTTGTGAGTTTGTAAGCTGTGAATTTGTTGATCTTGTTACTGGGGAGAGACCTGAGTCAGGAGGTCCCCCCACCCCCCGCAGATTTGTTCTTCGGTTCTCGCCTTGCCGGCAAGAGACAAATTCAGGCGAGAGGCAAATGAGATGCCAGTTTATTTCGGAGACGCATACAGGCATGAAACTGCAAGCAGGCACCCAGACAGCCTGAATGCCGCACATACGGGGGCAATAAAGGTGTTAGTAAGTCTGTCAATAAGTTCGTTCTGTGCCCTCGAGCCGAGGCTGGAAGTGGGCACTCGGCGAATCTGAGTGTGCCGACTCTTGGGGTCCGGGGGTCATATAACTTACCCTGCTTGGAGGTTCCCCCTCCTCCTCCCCTTTCTAAACCTTGGGAATAATGTGCGGCGGCAAAGGCTGGCTTCCGCAGCTGGCGAAGGCTCTTTGTCTAAGTTAGTGAAGTTGCCGCAGAGGCTCCCTTTCCCACCACGGAGTCCCAGCACCGCGCTCCTCCTGCACTATCCCTGCTTGCGAGGTACGGAGCGCCCCGCAATCTCATCGGGGCGGCATTGGGACTGCCGAGTCACAGGGTGAGACGTGTCTCCCTCCTCCTCCCTGCCTTAATTTACCGTCTGTCTTACCTCACAGTCTTGTTCTTAAAAAATTTATTTTTTTTAAACAAATTTACTTGGGCTGCTAGTTGCTTAAATGTGGGCATAAAAAAGCAGCTGGAATGTGGCTTGGTCAGAAAGGGTGAGGAAATTCCAGCCATTTATGGACTGAGCCCTAAACAGTCATGTCCCAGACAAGACAGTATGACAATATGAATACAGTTTTCTAAAAACAGAAAAATAAAATAAAATTACGGTTTCGAGTAACATTTCAGTATTCATCCGTTTTGAGATTATTCTCCTGTATGGTGTAAGAGGACTTAACTGTTAGTCTTGAAACCATAAAAATCTGACAAGAAATCGTAGGCAGTAAAATGTCAGACATTTCTCATAGCAGTATTTTTTTTTCCGCTATATATCCTCAGGCAAGGGAAACAAAAGTAAAATAAACAAATGGGACTGTATCAAACTGAAAAGTTTTTGCATAGCAAAGGAAACAATCAATGAAATGAAAAGGCAGCCCGCTGAATGGGAGAACATATTTGCCAAGGATATATCTAAAAAGGGGTTAATATCCAAAATCTATAAAGAACTTATAAAACTCAACACTAAAAGAACAAACAACCCAATTTAAAAACAGGCAAAGAAGGCATGCAGATAGCCAATAGACCTGAGCAGGCGGTCAACGTCACTTATCTTCAGAGAAATGCAAATTAAAACCACAATGAGATATCACCTCACACCTGTAAGAATGGCCACTATCAGTAAATCAACAAACAACCACTGCTGGTGAGGATGTGGAGAAAAGGGAACCTTTGTGCACTGTAGGTGGGAATGCAGATCGGTGCAACCACTGTGGAAAGCAGTATGAAATTACCTCAAGAATGAAAAATGGATCTGCCTTATGAGCCAACTTTTCCACTTATGGGAATATATGTGAAGAAATCCAAAACACTAATTTGAAAGAATATCTGCATATAAACCCCTATGTTCACTGAAGCATTATTTACAAAGCCAAAATTTAGAAGCAGCCCAAGTGCCCATCAGTAAATGAGTGTTTAAAAAAGCTGTGGTACATTTACTCGACGGGATACTACTTGACTGTAAAAAATAAGGACATCTTACCTTTCGTGACGGCATGGATAAACCTGGATGGTATTACGCTAAGTGAAATAAACCAGTGAGAGAAATACAAGTACCATATAATTTCACTTATATGTGGAATTTAATGAACAAAATAAACTAACAAAATAGAAACAGACTAATAGATACAGAGAACAGGCTGACTGACAGCTGTCAGAGGGCAGAGGGTTGGGGACTTGGTGAAAAAGGTGAAGGGAAAAAAACTCATAGTCATGTATACTAGCATGGTGATTACTAGAAGGAGAAGGGGATGGGGGGAGGTAGAAGAGGGTAAAGGTGGGATAAATGGTGACAGAAGGAGACTTTACTTGGGGTGGTGAACACACAATACAATATACAGATCATGTATTATAGAATTGTACACCTGAAACCTATATAATTTTATTAACCAATGTTGCCCCAATAAATTCAATAAAAATTAAAAAATAAAATGAAATAATGGTTCAGCTCTGTATTTGCTAGGACTGCAGTAACAAAGTATTATAAACTTTGTGGGTGGCTTAGAACAACAGAAATGTACTGTTTCATAGTCTGGAGGCTAGAAGCTGGAAATCGGGGCGTTGACAGTTGGGTCCCTCTAGGACTGTGAGAGAATCTGCTCCGTGCCTCTTCCTTAGCTTCCGGGAGTTTTCCCACAGTCTCTGACTTTCCTAGGTTTGTGGCGACTTAACTCCAATTTCCAGCTTCCTGGGGCCTTCTCCTTGCGCCTCCACGTGGTCTTCCCTCTGTGTGTGCACGCCTCTTCCCAGGAAATTGCTGGTAACTGATTACAGCCACAGGGACCCCGGTCCCAAACGCAGCCACATTCGGAGGCATGGGGGTTAGGACTTCAGCAAATCTTTTTGTAAGGGGACGCAATTCAACCCATAACAAGGTCTAAAAAGCAAAAGTGAAGTGGTGTGACAAAATTAGCCAATAAATTTAGGTCAGCTTAAGAAGAAAACCCTGACAATTTAGAACAAAGTTATTTATTTATTTATTTCTCTATCTAGTACTATTCCCCGATGAATTCAAGACTTGATAGTTTCATTTTTTACTTTATTTTTTATTGTTGACACTATTACAGCTCTCCATTTCTCCCTTTCGCTTCCCACCACCTTCCCCCCTCCGCCCTCTCTGTTCCTTCTGGCCCTCACTGTGGTCTGTGTCCATGGGTCATACATGTTTGATCTTTAGCTAATCCCTTGCCCTTCTTTCATCCAGTTACCTCCTTCCCCCTCCCCTCTGACAGTGGTCAGTCTGTTCCAGGTGTCCATGCCTCTGTTTCTGTTTTGTTCATCAGTTTATTTTGCTCATTGGATTCCACACAGAAGTGAGATCACATGGCAATTGTGTTTCACTGACTATCTTATTTCACTTGGCGTGACACTCTCAGCGTGCCTGTCTGCATCATTGGGGCTGCAAGAATCTGGGTGATCAATTTGGGTAAAGCAGGGCAAGAAAGAGAAAGGGGGTAATAGAAGGGGATGGGGGCAAAAAGCGGTAGGAGGAACCAGGAGTGTAATTAGGGGAAGGGAGACAAAGGGCGGCCAGGAGAAAGATCACATCAACCAACGCTCTCCTTTGCAGACTGGCTCAGATGCTCCCTGTTCTAACTGAGCTTCGGTCCAGAGCACTAATCTATTGAGCTGTCTTCTCAATTATAACTAGTTTATGAGTTTAATAATTACCTCACATCTCATGTCCATTCACTGAAGAGAAATGTGTCTTTAGAGTCCTTTTACAATTATTGGATTGCTTCTGTGGACTTAAACCTACAGGAGCTTTTAATTTGGACCATTTGTTTCCTAATAAAGAGGATTGGTTTTTCGTTCCTATGCAGAAACTGTAGAAGGAGGCACAGTGAGCCTGCCCCCAATGTGAATGAGCTCGGGCGGGCACCCAGAGCAAGGAGGGCCAGGTGCCAGGTACTGTTGCTTCTACTGCCTCAAAGTCAAAAGAACCTGTGCACCCCAATGTTCATAGCAGCGCAATTGATAGTAGCCGAGAATTGGAATCAACCCACGCGCCCAACAGCAAACGAATGGATCAAAAAACTATGGTACATTTACACAATGGAATACTATGCAGCAGAAAGGAAGAAAGAGCTACTGCCCTTCACAATAGCATGGATGGAACTGGAGAGCACTGTGCTAAGTGAAATAAACCAGGCGGTGAAAGACAGATACTGTATGATCTCACTTATAAGTGGAACCTAATCAACAGAACAAGCAAGCAAAATATAACCAGCAACATTGAAATAAAAAACAAACTGACAGTAACCAGAGGGGAGGTGGGAGAGGGAAAACAGGGGAAAAGGAGGGGAAGGGTCATCAAGGAACATGCAGAAAGGACCCATTGACAAAGTCAAATGGGGGAAGGATTGAGGGTGGGAGGTGGGTGTAGGTGGGGCTGGGGAAAGTGATGGCGGGAAAATGTTGACAAAAACAACAAAACAAAACAAAACAAAAAACAAAAGAGACAGGGAGAGGTTAAGAATAGTATAGGAAACTGAGAAGCCAAAGAACTGATATGTACAACCCATAGACATGAACTAAGGGAGAGGATGATGGGATGGAGTGCAGGGCGGAGGGGATAAAAGGGAGAAAAAATGAGACCACTGTCATAGCATAATCAATAAAAATACCTAAAAAAGAAAAAAAAAACAAAGTGGGAATGGCTGCATGATGCACTACATAAAATTCAATTACACATTTAAAAAAAAATGTCCTATTCATTTATCCAGTACATCTTTCTGCCAAAGCCAACTTAAGTTTAGCACTTTTCTTTCCAGGACTTTGTATAGTTCATACTTTAAAGCATTGGGATCGTATAATTACTGGAAAATATGGCCTGTCAATATATGTTGTGGCAATGAGGTTAAAGGGCAGGTGTGTTATGACTCACTGAGGGCCAATGTATATAAATGAGAACAGTAAAGATTAATCAGTGTTTGGACTCTCCTAAGGTTACTAAACAATGTTTTATATTGTGTTTTGTTTGACAAGGTGTTTTTCCCCATGTTGTCTCAGTCAGTTCTTGTGGCATTCCTATAAGGTAAGCAAACCCTTGTCCTATGTCCCTTTTACAGATAAAGAACTCAAGAGTCACGGATGGTAGAGCCATGGCTAATATTCAGGTCACGTGTCTCCTCAGCTATCCCTCTTCCCATTCACCTCATCAGCTCAGCAGAGGAACGTTCCCTGGCTTATTCCTGAATGCCCATTGTCACGTCCAACTGACTGACACAACAATTATATGAGACAGTAATTAAAGTCACGGAATGTGAGAAAAAGAGATTTGTCTGTGGTGCTGAAGACAGGAAACCACGAAAGGAATTCTAAAGTGGAAGGACAACCTAAGCACATTCCTGTGTGGCGCTAAAAGACATGTGTTCCCACCAGACTTCCCTGGAAGGTTAGAAACTGAGATCTGTTTCCAGCCACAAGCCTTCTTCCTTTCTAATGGCCCCCTTCCCATTTCATCTGATGTATATTTGTCACATTACAATAGTTCCATGGCGATGAGCTATGATATTACAAACACTCATCAAATCAGTCTGTAGGGAGAAGACCAGGGAACAAAGGACTTCCTGGTTATTCAAAAATAACCTGTTAATTACCAGCTCTAAGGCAGTTTAAAGGAAAATGACAGGATACCATAAAACAAAACAAATTATGATGATTCAACTTACCGAAGATATTAGATGCAGAAAACAGGTCAGTTTTCATACTCAGTAAATTTAACAGTTGATTCTCAGCACACTAAACATCATCTTTTTAATTCATTCGTGTAATTCTAGAGATCAGTTTGGTGCTATGTTTAAGTGGCTAAGAAGTAGAAAATCTTTTAAAGATGTTACAAACCATGTATGAAAAGGTATAAATCATCAACAACAGCCACCACCCAACACCCCCCATCTCTGTCTGTCCTTAGAGGTTAGCATGCCGCTGCTGCTGCCTTTAAGGGGGCAAGCGTACTTTACACTGCGGTGTGTTTGTTCGCAGTGCAGGTACCTGCCTGTGTTTGGACCTTGCAGAAGACTGATGCCATTCTTTTTGCTACCCTGAACACATTAGCACATGTGAAAAAATCAAATGCCATTTACCTATACATGTCAGGTGGTGCATGCCACTTATTTCTTATTTTATCTTTGAAGAATCGAATGCTGTCCCGGATCAAGCAAAGCTGTTGCTGTGAAAGGAGTAGGGTCATTCAATCACATGCACCACTGAATTAATGCATCTATTCATCCATTTGTTCATTTCGTCGACAAATTTTTACTCAGTGCCTATCATATGGGGCATGTCAGGCCCTGTGATGGATTTTGAGAGCTCAAATATGATAAAGGCCTACAAGGAGAGATCATAGCAAAAGCCCTATGTTTAGTCTTCCAAAGGCATTTCAATGCACATGTGCCTGCTCTCTTCGAGCACAAGCACACTTATTTACACACCAACACACTGACCTAGTTAATCACACCAGGAATAGGAACTAGACTACGAGCCCACTTAGGAAGCAATAAGTGCTCCACAGTGACATTTCCTTAATAAACTCTCACTAAGAATTAAAGATTTCATAATTAAAAAAATTAAAAGACCAATGATGGGTTGCCGGCCATTTAAGTTGTCAAGGACGGATACTAACTACTTCTGAAACAAAACTCCAATTTACTCTCAGTTTCATTTCTTTAACAAGAGGATATGCAAACATCCTCTTCCCCTCCAGAATGAAGTAGTTCTCAGAATAAAGTAAGCCATGTCAATTGAATATACTTAGCTGAATGAAAAACTCGGCATGTTGCTTTTTTTTTCTTCTTTGTTCCCTTGAGGAATACTTGTCTCATTTCACTTGGTACACACTTCTCAGGTACTGGCGCCAGTCCATAAGCCACATTTTGGGAACAATGGCAGAAAACACTAGTACTGCAGGCCTGTGGTCAGTCAAGAGGCTCATATTTAAACACCAAGCTGACTGTTACTGTGGCAACATAGCTAAGGTGGCTCTAGATGATCCAAATGTCCGTGCTTTGCATTCTCTGCCCTTGCTCTCAGAAGCTGTGAAGAGCCTGAGAGTTCATACTTCCAGGCCTACAGATTTGTCCGTTGCCTTTTCAGGGATGCCAGCAGAAAACACGACTCTCGGTTCAGACGCACAGGACGGTCACTCAGAGCAAGAGCAGTAGCCAGAGTATGAACATTTGTGCCTGTTCCTGAGCCCTAGTTTCCACAGAGTGGTGCTAGAAAGGCAAGGGGACTCTTGAAAAATACAGTTGACTACATTCCCAAGAGGAACCCTGAGCTTAGAGAACCAGAATCCTATATAATGGGCAGTAAGCATGCCTGCCGTTTGCCCTGGAGAGAAATATTATGTTTTGACATTGGGAAGTAAGCAAACTTGCCCTTTTTAGAGAGGATGGCAGTGTCTCTACCTTTCAAGGCTGTTTCCCATATAAACATCTTTGAAAAGATAGTCCAGGTGAAAGGCAGTCAGTGCCGCCCTCCCAAGAGCAAGTGCACTACATACAGGTCCATGGAGAATGGCATGCTAACGCTCCCTACTTAAAAAAAATTAACGTCTTTTAAAACTATATGCTTTTAGGTCAGTTTTAGATTTACAGCAACATTGAGAGGAAAGTACAGCAATTTTTCACTGTACCTATACTGATACATCATAATCACCCCAACTCCACAGTTTGCATTAGGGTTCACTCTTGGTGTGTACATTCTGTGGGTTTGGACTGATGTACAATAGCATGTATTCATCATTACGGTATTATACCAAGTAACACTCCATACTTTTTAGAAATTGTACTCAATTGATTCTCCCTCTTCTCCCCTATATATTTGAATTCTTTCCCTTTTAACTGGGTATTTCCCATAAACGGTGAAAAATTCCTGATTTTATCTACATTCCTTAAAAGGAAAAAAAACACATGTGAATGTCTAGTTTTTTCCCAACACTATTTATTAAAGAGGTTATCCTTTCCCCCATTGAGTATTTTTGGCTCCCTCATTAAATATTAGTTGATCACATATGTGTGGGTATAGTTCTGGGCTTTTGATTATATTCCATTGGTTTATGTACCTGTTTTTATGCCATTACCATACTGTTTTGATTACAATAACTTTGCAAAATAGTTTGAAGTCAGGAAGTGTAATGCCTCCAGTTCTGTTCTTTCTCAGTGTTGCTTTAGCTATTTTGGTCTTTTGTGGTTCCATATGAATTTAAGGAGTGTTTTTTTTTTTTCAGTTTCTACAAAAAGTGTCATTGGAATTTTGAAAGGGCCTACATTGAATTTATAGATGGGCTTGGGTAGTTTTGACATTTTAACAATATTCTTTCAATTCATAGATACAGTAAATCTCTCCATTTATTTTGTCTTCTTCAATTTCTGTCAATAATGTCTTATAGTTTTCAGTGTACATATCTTTTAACCTCCTTGGTTAAATTTATTCCTAAGTATTTTATTGTTTTTGATGCTATTCTAAGTGAGATTAAAAAATTTTTTTTGAGATAGTTTATTACTTGTGTAAAGAATTGCAACTTATTTCTGTATGTTGGTTTTGTATTTTGCAACTTTACTGAATTTATTGGGTAGTTATAACAATGTTTCAGTGGAGTCTGTAGGATTTTTTACATATATGTCATCTATCTATATATGCACACATATAGAGAGATATTATATGTCATATCACTATATAGAGAGAGATTATGTACATATACTGTATCATCTCACTTACATGTGAAATCTGAAAAACCTAAACTCATAGAAACAGAGCAGGTGGGTGGTTGCCAGAGACTAGAGTGTAGAGGAAATGAGCAGATGCTGGTCATAGGGTACAAACTTCCAGTTATAAAATGAGTAAGTTCTGGGAATTCAATGTACATGTGGTGATTATGATGAACAATACTGTATTGTACACTTGAAAGTTGATAAGAGAGTAGATCTTAAATATTTTTGCCATAAAAAATAATCAAGAAGAAAAACAAAACAATTCAGTAACTCTGTGAAGTGATGGATGTGTTACTTTATTTTGATAATCATTGCTTAATACATATATACATGTATCGAATCATCACACTTTTTAGTTTAAGTGTACCTTAAGTTTAGTTTATAGTTATATCATTATATGTCAATAAAACTTAAAGAGAAAAAGAAAACTAACCAACTCTTCCCTACTTCTTGTCTTCCATCTTCCCCTAGTCACTATTGTATTTTCTTCTATACAACACAATTTTTCATTTGGTTTTATGTTTCGTTTCCCATTTAACCACAATCCATTCACTCTTTTTTATTATTAAATAGAAAATAAATACAGAAGAAGTGCCCAAATCATATGTGTACAGTTTAATGAGTACCTGTGTGACCTCTGCCGAGGTATAGAGAAAGAACAATATCAATCCCTGTAAGACCCAGCAGTTTTAGTCCTAGATATGTAACCTAGGGTGCATACACTGGGGCACATGTACAAGAAGGTTTATGGCAACATTTTTCAATCTTGTGGAAGTGAAATAACCATTTACAGAACAGGTATAACCTTCCCCTTACTATACCCTTATAATTCTCCCCAGCAAAACTTGCTTCCTCTGTTATAGATAGCCACTATACTTGCATACAAGATAATAATGTTACTATGCTCTAAATTTTACCAATATATTGTAGCTTTCACTGATTTTTGAATTTTATGAAAACAGAGTCATAATTTGTATCCTTTTGTGTCTACGTCTTTTACTCAACATAATGAGTATGAGATTTACCTATATCCTTGGGCAGACCTGAAGTTTACTGCTATAGTTTATTCCTTTTCGTTCTGTATAGTATTTCATTGTATGTCTTCTGCAATTTATTTACCTGTCCGGTAGTCGATGTTTGTTTCAATTTCTGTAATATTAAGCAATGTCACTGTAAACATTCGTAGAAATGTATCCTCTTGTACATACTCTAGGTTATACACGAAAGTCGAATTGATGTATTACAGGCTCTGTGCATCTTTAATGATAGTAGATTATTGTCAACTGTTTTCCAAATCTTCATTCCTAGTATATGAACAGAGTAGTAGGGTTCCTGTTTCACCACATTTTATCTTATTAAAAAGTAAACACTTAGTGATATATGTCAGGCAATATTCTCAGCACATTGACTTAAGCTTTATAATGTGATAAAGGTGAGGTGGTATTGCCCTTCCCCCTTCTAAGTGATGAAATTGAGGCACAGAGAGGTGAAGTGAATGGCCTCAGTTAACACATTTGAAAGTGGCAGAGTTCAGTTTAAAGGATTAGATTTTAACCATTCTGATACGCGCCTCTCTCTTCTATCCTCACATTTATTTTCATACCTCAAAATTTTTACAATCTTGTACACCTGTAATGGTAACTTTATTTGTGGTTTTAATTTGTATTTTCCTTAATATAAATGAGATTGAGCAGCTTTTCGTGTCTTTGTTAAGCATTTGGATATTCTCTTTAGAGAATTTCAGGTGCAGGTCACTCTTACCTAAGTTTTTATTGGATACTTTGTTTTTTCTTATTGATTTGTAGTTGTCCTTTCCATACTCTGGATATGAGCCCTGGAGATTTTATATATATATATATATATATATATATATATATACACACACACACACACACACATATACATACACATACACACACACACATATTTATTTATTTATATTTATATATATTTATTTATATTTATATATTTATATATACACACACACACATATATTTCTCCATATGTAATATATAAATACATATATTTTCCTATTCAGAGGCTTTCATTTTCTTAACTGGTATCTCTTAATGAACAAAAATCATTAATTTTAATGTAGTTAAATATATAAATTATTTTCTCTATGGTTAGGTCTTTTTTGCCCTATATTAAACATTACACCCACCAATAGTTACATTTATAGATCATCTATATTATTGTCCATATTATTCTCTATACATTTTATTTTTATTGAGATTTATAACAAAATCACAAATTCATATTGCATTTGTTATAATAGTTTAATGTGTCACCTTGGCTAGGTTGTAGTGCACTAGTCCGGGTGTTGCTGTGAAGGCATTTTTTGGATGTGATTAACATTTATGGGTTAGTGAGGGATATCACCCTCAATAATGTAGATTGGCATTATTCAATCAGTTGAAGGCTTTAAGACCCCCTCCCCCACAAAAAAGAAAGAATGAAAGAAAAGAAAAGAAAGGAAAAGAAAAGAAAAGAAAAGAAAAAAGAAAAGAAAAACAACTGAGCTAACCCACAGAAGAAGGAATTCTGCCTCAAGTTCATAACAGAAACCCTGCCTGAGCTTCAGCCCACAGCATGTCCTATGGGTTTCAGGCTCAAGACAGCAGCTGTTACCTGAGTGCCCAGAACTCTGGCTTGCCATACAGGTTTCAGATTTGCCAGGCCCCACAATCACATGAGTCAGTTCCTTAAAATAAGTCTCTTAATATGCATATACATATTTTCTGTTGCCTCTGTTTGTCTGGAAAACCCTGACTTACACAGATTTTGGTACCAGATAATTCTAGATGAACAGAATCTTAGGGGTGAGTTTTCTGAGTTGAGTCTGCAGTCTCTGGGATCAGTTCTCTGATGTGATTGGATTTAAAGACACTAATGACTCTATTGTCATTAGTGAAGAGGGCCCTGGGAGTTTATGGCATGATGAGGCAACGGAAATGCACAAAATACCATCACTGGAGTGGCTGGTTGCTGCTGTGTGTTCTTAAAAAAGTGGGGGAAGAAAAGGACAAGCCCAAGTGCTACATCAACAACCTAAAAGTTTCGGTCAGTCCTGAAAGAAAGCCTCAGCTCCTGTAGCTGCAGAGCCAATATTTGATTTTCTGACTACTAAAAAACCCAGTCAGCTTGTGAGTGGCCGAATTACACCGCAAATTGAATTTCTAAGCTGACAAGATATTTGTATTAAAAGTGCGCGTGTTGATTATGATGGAATGGGACCCTGAAAATTCCGATGGGAGCATATGGGCAGTTCTTCAATCAGTATGCATCTTCTTTGCCGATGGAAGCAGCCACTCCATCCCTCCTGAGGTTAACTGTGCTTTGCTCGAGGAACCTCTAATGGCCTCTCCCGAAACAGCTGTCTCGCACACACTGGTGAGTCTCTTCAGGACGCCCCTACCCCGACCTGTCTTTGCTTCTTGAACTCTGTGTAGATGCAAGTCCCAGTAGATTCCAGCCCTCTTGCTCCACAAGTTCATCAAAATCATAGCTCAGTTTTAGAGTTCATTTTTTTCCTGGAAAGATAAAGGGCTTCTGGGCTCAAGTAGGCTTTGAGTGCCCTGTTTACCTAGTTCTCTGGGTTCATGTTTTCTCATATGTTTTGGGCTGATAATTCTTTACTATATTGTAAATTCTTCAATATTGAGAAACTATTCTATTCAGTATTTTTCCTTATTTTTAAGGTGGTATGTGGGTGTGTAAGAAGCCTAACCTGCCGTGACTAAACAACGGAAATCTAAAATCTTCTTTTAAGCATGTTGAATGCAGATTTGGGAAAAGATTAAATATTACTTGCAGCACTGAGGGTTACCAATCATATGTTTCTATGTTTTTATTCTATTTGTAAACTGATAATGCACTTCTGGTTATTTTGGGGATGTGCTTTTTATGATAATCAGGGAGTCTGAAAAATCCAAGGTAAGATTAGACATTAAATAAGACAAGCCATTTTTGTTATGTTCTAGTATGGCATTGCATTCTTAAATAAGAGTGTAAATGTTTGAATAGCGCTTTAGAACCAGGAGCCATTGTCTGCTTTATTTAACACTGAGTTTATAGGCTTGAAATCCAAGTGATTACTGAGTTCTGTCATTCTTTTTTAAAATATATTTTATTGACTATGCTATTACAGTTGTCCCAATTTTTCTCCCTCCCCTCCTCCCCCTGTCCAGTACCCTCATTCCCTCCAGCAGTCCGCCCTTAGTTCATGTCCATGGGTCATGCATATAAGTTCTTTGGTTTCTCTATTTCCTATACTATTCTTAACATCCCTCTGTTATTTTGTACCTACCAATTATGCTTCTTAACCCCTGTACCTTTTCCTCCCTTTGCCTCTTTCCCCTCTCCCATGATAACCCTCCAAATGATCTCCATATCTATGATTCTGTTCCTGTTCTGATTTACTTAGTTTGTTTTTTAAATTCAGTTGTCAATAGCTATAAGTTTGTTGTCATTTTAATGTTCATAGTTTTGATCTTTTTCTTAAATAAGTCCCTTTAATATTTCATGTAATGATGGCTTGGTGATGACGAACTCCTGTAGCTTCACCTTGTCTGGGAAGCACTTTATCTGCCCTTCAATTCTAAATGATAGCTTTGCTGGATAGAGTAATCTAGGTTGTAGGTCCTTGCTTTCCATCACTTTGAGTACTTGCCAGTTCCTTATTGCCTGCGAAGTTTCTTTGAGAAATCAGCTAAGAGCCTTATGGGGACTCCTTTGTAGGTAACTCTGTTCTTTTTTTCTTGCTGCTTTTAAGGTTCTCTTATTTTTAACAGTTGACAGCTTAATTATAATGTGTCTTGGTGTGATCCTTTTTGGGTCCAGCTTGTTTGGGACTCTCTGTGCTTTCTGGACTTGTGTGTCTTTTTACTTTGCCAAATTAGGGAAGCATATTTCATTATTTTTCCAATAAGTTTTCGATTTCTTGCTCTTCCTCCTCTCCTTCTGACATCCCTGTGATTTGGACATTAGTACATTTGGAGATGTCCTAGAGGCTCCTTATACTATCCTCATTATTTTGAATTCTTTTTTCTTCTTGCTGTTCTAGTTGAATACTTATTTCTTCCTTATGCTCCAAATTATTGATTTGAATATTGGCAGAATCCCCTCCATTGTTGGGTCCCTATAGATTTTTCTTTATTTCACATAATGTAACCTTCATTACTTCCTGGGTCTTTTTTATGCTGTTGCCATACTCAGTTCTTTGAGCACCCTGATCATCAGTGTTTTGGTCTATTCTTTCATTTGGGCCATATTTCTTTGTCTCCTCAATTTGGCAGCTTTCCTGTGTTTGTTTCTGTATATTAGGTAGAGCTGCTTTGACTTCCTGTCTTAGTAACATGGCCTATTATAGAAAAAGCACCTGTAAATTGTGTGGGGTGGACCCTAGGTAACCACTAGGGTAGGGCAACCTGCTTCACTGCTTTGTGGCTCTGTGTGGCGGGAGACCTCAGAAAGGGGGCAGTGCTGCTGCCTGGCTTTTGGAGGTTTGCCCAGCACTTGCCCTGTTTTCAGTAACTTCACTTACTCCCCATATGTGAGTGGTGCCCTTCTAGCTGCTGCTCCGCTGCTGAATTCCAGAGGGAGGTGGGTCTGTGTAAGTTCTAAGTCTGTACGTGGAGTCTTTTAAGTGGAGTCTCCCAAAAATCTGGCAGTTTCTTCCACCATCTCATCTCCCACTGGTTTTTACAGCCAGAAGTTATGGGGGATTTTCTTTCCTGGTGCTGGAACCCTGGGCTGTGTGGTCTGGCCTGCGGCTGGGATCCTTCGCTCCTGAGGTATCCCCCAATTTTTATCCACCGCACATGAATGTGGGACCATCCATTCTGCCGCCTCTCTGTGCCACACCAGGTCTCTGCACCTCTCTCCACCCATCTTCGCATCACTGTCCCTCCTACCCGTCAGATGAATGTGACTTCTTTAAAACCTTAGTTGTCAGACCATGCAACTTGATTTTCTGATAGTTCTGGGTGTTATTTGTTTTAAGGTCTAGTTGTACTATTTTCTATAGCTGTGTGAGGAGGTGAAGCGTGTTTACCTATGCCTCCATCTTGACTGGAAGTACTTTGCCTGAGTTCTGTCATTCTGATGAAAGAGTTACTGCCATGACCTCAAAGTAGGAAAAGGATCTGCCTTAAATGATGGTTGCATATATATACATACATATACACACACACACACACACACACACACACACACACACACACACACACAAATATAAAATTCTTTATAACTATCAGAAATATGTTTTTAGTTATATAGTGAACATGTCTAACCCATAGACTTTTGCTTTTGATTCCCTTCTACATATAAAGGAGGATTTGACAAACAGCTACAAAGAGAGTAATATAATTGAAGTCAAAATTTACAACTCAGGGGAAAAGGTTAAGGACACTAAGGGTTATTTGGGGGAAGAGGTAGCTGAAGGAAAGAGCATTCACTGGAGAAGAGACATGAACAGTGAACTGTTTCTTCTTCTAGAGCAGTAGTTCTCTGACTTTTCCTCACACTGTAACCACCAGGACAACATTAAAAATATGTTGATGTTGTTCCCATCCTTGGGTTTTGCAACTTCATTGGTCTGGGATCTAACTTGGGCATCATGTATTTTTTGAAAAACTCTCCATGTTTCTTTGGTGCAGGAAATTATTCACTATAAAATTAATTTAAAGCAAATTCCTGACGTGCAGTGGCTCAATGGGTAAAATTTAAGTACAACCGTTCTGGTATTCAGACATATCATGAAGCAGAGAATATGAGAAGATGGGATTTCTATATTTCTACTAAAAACAGAACAAAAGATTCAATGCTTTTACTGTAGCATGAGGAAATTTGATTGGAGAAAAAAGAAAACACTTCCTTAAAGATTGGTATGCGGGATTCTGGAATGGCTGACAGAGGCATGTTGTGGCATCTCCATTGATTCCAGGCAGTTTTGCCTCAGGGTGTAAACTCAGACAGAGCTGGGCTTGAATTCCTATTCCTGGACTAACAAGATGTGCAGCCCTTGGCAAAATCAAACAGTCCACACCTAAGTTCATCATTCATTCAATCACGAAGCAAATATTTATCAATAACTACCAGGCAGACACTGCACAAGGCTCTGGAAATAGATCATTGAACAAAAGCGTGCTGAACGAAATGACACACTGACCTTATTAGGCTGTTTGCAAAGATTACATGAACGTACATGTAAAATGATTAGTAGAACATCTGGTTATTAATGTTAAAATTATGTAAAGTATTGTCTAAAAGGGATACATAGCATTGGATTGGAGTTAAAATCAGTGGGAATTTTTATTAATGGTCTTCAACGATGGCTATAAGTTTTGCTACCCTCTGTATTTCAAGTAGAACTTCAAACAAAAAACGAAGCAAAGGTGCCTCCTCCCAGAAGCAGTCAACCACCACCAGCACCAACTCAACGACTACAACAAACATTCCAATGCATACGCTGTGTCCCGGGACACAGAGCAGTCAAAGTGGCTCAGAACCACACTTTGGAAATCGTCCACACTGTCTTCAACACAGGAAGTAATGAATATTGCTTTCAGCCTCCTTTCATTTCTTAGAAAAGAGGATATTACTGATAAAAAGAAATAAATTCCATTTGTGTGAACTGTACATCTCGACAGTATTAGCACTAAGCGTGGAGTTGAATAACTGGTTTAGGAACTGTTTGTCTACCTCATTAAAATGTAGCGAACTCTCCTTTAAAGAGGATATTCTTGGAAGAGAGCCAAAATTGAAAGCAGAAAAATGTTCAGGAACATCTATGTTGCTCCCGAAGATGTGGGAAACATACTTATAACTGAATGAGGAACTATGGAGTAGAAATCTGTTATGTAAAGCCAAGGATCTATAGAGCTCTTCATCAACCACCATCGCTGGGAAAATGTCAGCCATTTACAGACATGAAAATTCATGACATGCTTTTTGGACACAAATTTTCATGTAAAATTGGTTCGAGAGCTAATAGAATGAAAACATTTGAATTTTCTTCAGAGTTTTTCAGCTCCTGGCATATGGTAAATTCTTGACAATGTTATTCTCTCCCCCTGTCCCCCTTCTCCTTTCCCTGTCTTTAGATATTCTCTTCTGTGTGTTAAAAAATCCCAGAAACAGCCTGGGCAAATCAATACTACGCTTAACTTTGAATCGGTCTCAAGGGCTCCTGGGTCGGTAGGTTATGCAACAAGAAGGGCCACTAGGTATCACAGCTGCTCTCCTGTTTACTTCCTTAAAGGCCTGCTTGTGTGCAGCAACCAAATGGGCCCTTCACTTAGTCTATTTGATTGTTAAGGTGGGGAAAATCCTCCGTCTGAGCACCTTTAGGCCCGCGGTTCATCTTGCAGAGGTTGACCTGGGTTTGCAACCTGGCTGGTCAGGGCAATAAAGATAATCTGCATTAGGAAGTCAGAACTCCCCTTCGAAGGTCTGTTTTAAAACTCTTGGCATTACTATCGATGGTAGAAGTTAAGTTTTTCAAAGACTGTTTACGTAAGTGACAAATTTTGCTGAGTTCATGGGAATGGAATGATAAAAACATGATAACAAAGGAAGAGAGACTGACATACGAATTGAGTGAAATTTTATTCAGACCTTCTTTCCCTCATATTATACTGTATACTATTAGTCCTGATGTAGAACTTATAGTATGATTTTAAATACTGTGGAATAGCATTTTAAACTGAGAAATGAACAACTGACCACACTTTGCTAACATGGGGTTACCCGGTGCTGTTGAGGTGAGGTTGGACTGAGGCGGCCCGGCAGTCCCACAGCCCTCTCTGTGTCCCCATGCTTGTTAGCCTGCTGCTGCGCTGCTTTGTCCTCCCAGGGGCCCCTCGCTCGCTGTTTCTCCTCCGTGAACTGCCATCCTCACTCCCTTCTTCAAGTCAGCTTCTCTGTCCTTAAGACTCCTTGCACTTGACCTCCTGACTGCTTACTCTATTATCCTTTTCCTGTTTATATAAACAAATAAGAAAAGGACAAAAAGGAAACAAAGAATATTAAAGTTTTTATTTATCTACTTATTTTACAATTTTTATTGAATTTATTGGGGTGACATTGGTTTATAAAATTGGATAGGTTTCGGGTGTACAATTCTATAATACATCGTCTGTATATTGTGTATTCAACATATTTTATTTTATTATTATTTATTTTACTTAAGATCTTATTTATTTTAGAGAGAGGGGAGAGAAACATTGCTGTGTGAGAGATACATCGATCACTTGCCTCTTGCACACCCTCAGCTGGGGACCTGACCCACAACCCAGGCATGTGCCCTGACTGGGAATCGAACCAGTGACCTTTAGGGTCACAGGCCGGCACTCGATCCACTGAGCCACATCAGCCAGGGCTGTATTCAACAGTTTTTAAATGAAAAGATGTTGATTTTTTTCACTTCAGTTTTTCAATTTCCTTAACAGTTAATGAGATAAACTTTTAAGGGCATAATTATTATATTTTATGATTATACATTTACTCATTCAAATGATAAGTATTTGTTAGAAACCTACCTTGTACAAGATATTATAATACATGCTGAATTTAAGCTCTAGGAATTTTGTTACTTTTTGGACTTTAACATTATGTCACTAGGAAATAAGATTTTAGGGAGAAATGCGGAACTGTGACAGAAAGCAACATACACACAGAGTACCTCTATGTTCTGTTTTCTTTTCTTTTTTGTAAACAGCTGAATATTTTAGTGGTAGTCTGATAAAAAGATAATTACAATTCTGTGCAAACTCAAGCTGATTATCCAAGTTATTGAAGTGACTATTCAAGGACACGGAACAAATTCTGGGGAGGCAGTTGGGGGAAAGTTATTTGAGGTTAATGTTTTGTGTTTTTTTTTTTTCTTTTTTGTATGTTGGAATGAATCTTATTTAATCAAAAGTATATATATGTGTGTATATATTTACATTCAATATTATTTTGTATCAGTTTCAGGTGTACGGCATAGTCAATAGACAATCATATATACAGATCACAAAGTGTTCCCATGACATTTTCAGCAGCCAGCTGGCACCCGACAGTCATTATGATGCTCTTGACTGTACTCCCTGTGCTGTACTTCACATCCTGTGACTATGCTGGAGCTACAATCTGAACTCCTCCATCCCTTCACCTTTTTCACCCTGTCCCCCAAACTCCCTCTTCTCTGGCAACTATCAGTCTAGTCTGTCTGCCCTCTGTGTCTATGAGCCTGTTTCTGTTTTGTTTGTTCACTTGTTTTTTAGGTTCCACATTTAAGTGAAATCATATGCTGTTTGCCTTTCTCTGACTTGTTATATTTTTCTTTAAACAAAACAGAAATGTAGACACTTTAACCCTAAAGGACTATAAATTAAAATCTGTGCTTTATCATGGCTTATTGGTACTGAAAGTAGAAAAAAAGAAGAGAAAATGAATTGTTTGGAGTTTGGGCCTTCTTCCTTCATTTCCCATAACAGTCACTAATGTCACCAACCCTCCTGGCCAGTACTGAGAAGGAGTGAGAAAAAAGGAAATGTCGGGAATGGATCCAGTGAAAAGTGTCAGGAAAGTGTACGACTTCACATTAAATGACTGTCTTCTTACCCCAGATGACCTCTAGCTAAAATTTTGAGAACTATATCCAGATGCAGTTGCAACAGCAAATGCTAAATACTTGTTCAGTAATTAAGATCAACTTGCAGAGATTCCATTCTAAGAAACTTGCATGGTATTGCTGATTTAAGAAAGATGGACAGTAGTAGGGGGAAATGGGGACAACTGTAATTGAACAATTAAAAAAAAAGAAAGATAGAACTTTTAGCAAAGGTTTGGGGAGAAAATGTCAAGAGTAGCACAGTAATGATCTCACCCCTCTCAGGTGATAGTGTGCACGTCACTGCTCCGGTCCCACTGGTGCCTGTCAATGTTTACAAACGTGTGAATTCATGTTACGCTGTCTTCAGTCATAAGAGCACGGATGGGTCTCCTGCAGAGTACCTCTATGTTCTATTTTCTTTTCTTTTTTTGTAAACAACTGAATATTTTAGTGGCAGACTGATAAAGAGGTAATTACAATTCAGTGCAAACTCAAACTGATTGTGCAAGTTACTGAAGTGGCTATTCAAGGACACAGAACAAATTCTGGGGAGGCAAGTGGGGAAAGGTTGTTTGAGGTTAATGTTTTGTTTGTTTTTTTCTTTTTGTATGTTGGAATGAATCTTTCATCATTTAATCGAAAGTGTATATATATTTACATTCAATATTATTTTGTGTTAGTTTCCAGTATATAGCATAGTGATTAGACAATCATACATATCACAAAGTGTTCCCGTGATATTTTCAGTAGCTAACTGGCACCTTACCTGGTCAAATGTAGCCCGCTGATGGCAAAGCATCATCCCACAGGTTCTCTTTGCTTCACTGTTTGGTCTGCATTCAGAGCACGTGGCTTCCGCAGTCAGTGTAGACTTGTTCAAGAGGAGGCGTTTCCTCATTTTATATTGGCTACGGCCAGTGTCGTGTAGTTCAAGAAACTGGGCATCAAGAGCTTAGATTCCAGCTCCAGCTGGTGCGGCTCGGCTGGCGGGAGCACTGTCCTATAGACCGAAAGGCCGCGGATTTTATTACGCGGGTTGTGGGTTTGGCCCCCAGCAGGGTGCCTATGAGGAGGCAACTAATTGGTGTTTCTCTCTCTCTCGAAAAGCTATAAAAAAATGTCCTCAGGTGAGGGGTAAAAAAGGAGAGAGAAAGAGAGAGAGACTTAGATTCTAGACTGTTACCTTTGGAATGAAAATTAAAATTCACTTACAGAAACACTTTAATTTTACAGCAGATGTTTTAAGGCATGAGAGGCAAGGTGACTTACCCAAGGCCACTTGGCTGGGGAACCTCAGAGGACACTCCCCTCACCTCTCTCCATTGCTTTTTGAGGCTGCATTGGACACAGGGATGATTTACCTCCCTGGTGGGATGGCGTGAGATTTCATCACACTGCTCAGAGCAGTGCACAACTAAAAAGCTGTGCATTGTTTACATCTGGAACTTTCCATTTAATATTTTTGGACCACAGCTGACTATAGGTAACTGAAGCCATAGAAAGCAAAACTGCAGCTAAGGGGGGTAGTACAGCGTATTCATTTTGTCTCCTGGCAGAAGGGCTCGATCACACTCAGTGCACCCACGGCGGAGAGGCCTGTGTCACAGTAGGCCTTTCAGAACTTCTCCACATTCCTGTTGTGAACAGTTTTTGCTGATGAACCTGGTTGATCAGAACAGAACTGAGTATACTTTATACTAAATTATATGAATTGCATAAGTTTCAGGTCTTTCCCATAATTTATTTTTTAATGCAGTCTGAGTATGACATAGTTGATTTCTAAGTATATTAATATGGTATTGGTGGCTTCTCTAATGTTTGATCTTTAGCAGCACAAGGGACGTGACAGGTTGGAGAACAGGTCTGTAGACACAACTCCTGGGCGTTTGTCCCAGTCACTGTAGTGTGACCTTGGCCACATTAACCACTCTCAGGGACGATTTCTCAATTCCTCTCTAATTCTAAGATAGAAACAGACCTCACCTGCGGTAAATATAAATGTTTGTGAAGTAGTATGGCATTTTCTGTGAAAACAGTCTAACACATTTTTTTCTCCCTTAAATTAAAGCTACTAAAAAAATCAGAGCCAAAGAGCAGAAAGCCTTAAATTACTGGCAGTGGGCTTTCTCTGACCATCAAATGTACTTGCTTGAAATTTACAGTAGCTGTAGAATGAAAACTACCCTTAACTCAAAATGGACTTAGTATATTCAGAAACACAAGACTAAAATCTATTAGCAGCTCAACCACATTTAACTGAATCCCGTGAGTAATAACGGAGAGGCCCGCGCATGGACGCGGAGAACGCCACGGATGGTTCGTGTTTGTGGCATTTGCCTTTCTGTGAGAAGGCAGAGCTGCGCTCCTGCTGCGTGTGCCACGCTGATTAAAGAAGCTGTATTTCCGTGGACATGGGATGCGACTCTCATACTTCAGAGATTTTGAGGGTTTGTTTCCAGACCACCACGATAGAGAGAATATCAGAAAAGCAAGTCACAGGAATCTTTTGGGTTCCCTGTGTATGTAAATATTATGTTTGTACTATGCTGTAGTCTGCTGAGTATGCAATAGCATTATATCTAAACACACACACACACATACACACACACACGCACGGTACCTACCTTAATTAAAAATACTTTATTGCTAAAAGATGCTAACCATCATTTGAGCCTGTTGGAAAAATGGTGTCAACAGACCTGCTTGATGCAGGGTTGCCACCAACCTTCAATTTATTTTAAAAAAATCTAGTGCAATGTCTGCGAAGTGCCATAAAGCAAATCACAATAAAATGAGGCCTGCCTGTGTCTGAGAGCCCGTCCCCACCTGGAGGGGCACAGGATAAGCTCTTGTCAAGCACTTGGCTCCCAGGGACCCCGGTACCCAGACCCTGTGAACCTGCTGACTAGATACTCCTGACTTCATCTGGCTCTGTGAGGTCCAGTCACGGAAGCCAGGAGGGACAGCAGCACACTTGGGGTCAGATAGACTTGAGGTTTTGAATTCTGGCTCTAGCTCCTTGCTCCTTGTGTGAACTTGAGAGGAGCCGCTTACCCTATCTGAGCCTGTTTCCTAACCTTCAGCATGAGTTTAATAAGTGGTAACTGCTAGGTTGTCCTGCCTGATACATTTGGCTTAGTTTTTGTTTGGATTTATATTCCAGTTTGGCTAGCTAGTCTAGTTTACACCAGATTTGCATGCTTCCAGATTTCATTCGTGGAATAGATATCCTAGCCTAGTACCTAAATGATGTCCCTTATTCTTTTCCTGTAACCCTCTACCCAGTGCCATTTCTTGACATCTAAGTGTGTACCCACACACACATCAGGGTCAGGCAAGACAGAACAGCCCTTAAATGAGGGACAAGTATTTCCAAATAAGGAGTATAAAGTCAATGATTTCTTCACTAATAAAATCCAAATATTCAGATCAAGCAAAAGACTTAGTTCAATTTAATTCTTAAATATAACTATGTTTGCCTAGTATAAGCCCAAATTACAACTACCTCCCTCTCCAAACTTCTGAAAAAAATTGTACCTTTTAATATTTTATCTGTCATTCAGAAAAGCAGATACTTAATCACCTTCCTAAGTCACTGAATGCTCATCTTAGCTTCTTCTTCATTCCTTTGCGTTGGTTTCTTTTTCCCTTTGTAGAAGCCAGGGGAAAATCACCCTGTAATGGGATATTGCTCACATGCCTGAAGTTGTTCCTTCTTAACGAGATCATAGAAGAATAACAGATTATAATTAATAGTCTTAAACAAGACAAACTATATCCACTGAGTACTTTTCTAAAAGATAGACTGTTTACCTTGAGCTAAAACAAGCAGATCTACCAATTCCTTGGCTCATGACCTTCTGGTTTAGGGAGTCCACACACTTGCTCCGAAAAAGAGTTAAGGAAAAGTCTTCACTTTCATATGCCAAGTAAAACGAAAGGAAATTACCGCTGGATTTCACTGTGGACCCACAATTTCTGCCAAAGGGAGAGTAATAAAAAGGAGCACTCCTACATTTCTAGAACTAGTCCATCCCACAGACTCTGGGTCCTAAGGTGAGGGCAGCCCCTTTCTTATCAAGGGAGCAAAATCAGCTCAGGGGCCCCATAAGCGACAGGCTCCCAAAGATTCCCCTTGTAGACAAAGGGTTGGGAAGCAGGTGAGGACTGTCGAAGCTGGTAAGACCTTTAACTGCTTTGTGGTGAATATGCCTAGTGTCCTGAAATGTCAATCTTATTGCCGTAGGAAGGATACAAGTAGGGCCCTGCTCTGAGACCAAGACAGCCTAAAATGCTGTAGACCTTGAAAAATGCACGTTTCACATGGTCCTACTAAGATCCCGAGGACATACCTTTTCATGTTAGACAGCAAACATTTTTAAATTTGTGTTCGCTGTTACACCTGAAACAGTTTCCTGTTACAGAGCAAGAATTCAATACCTATTTTAAAAATATCTTCCTTTAAAACTCTTCTACCCAGCATATATTCAAGAGGTGTTTTGGAAACAAGCACCCCTTATAGAATGCCAAGCAAATCAACATTTATGACAATTCCCTTCTGCCTCTTCCCCTCGCTCTTTGATTCTGATGCACATGCCCACTGGACATCTTGCTTGCCACGATGGATAATCTTCTAAAATCTGGAGTTGAAAAATAGTATCACCAAAGACCTACTAACATCTCTCTAAAATTTCCCTCTCCATTGAAGTAAAAGAGCAATATATTTTTTTCTCCAAATTATTTGTTATGAATTCATCGTAGAGTAACTGCTTGCTTTCCATTCTCAGCTGATCAACATTTCTTCAGTAACCCTTTCTCTTGTGTTTAGTTAGATCACAACTATGATGAACTTGACTGCTCTGAGGACCCAGCACACCACTGTCCTGCAATTTCATTTTCCCCGATGTACAATGGCAGGGAGTGGGGAAGGCACAGGCCTTGCCTGTCAGGCCTCGGCGACCTTCCTTCCCCTGTCCACTTCAATAAAGATTTAGAAGGCAGGCAGCCGGTATTTAAAAAGAGAAGTAGCTATTTTATTTATTTATTTTAGGGAAATAGTTATTTTAAATATTTTGAAAAGATAAGACCTCCCACTTGGCCCTGTCTCTAACTATCAAAATCCAGAGTAAGACAAATAACATTTGGAGTAATTGTTTTAAAGTCAGGAATTTAACATATATTTATTTTCCTTTGTACACATCCGTGTCCTATTTCCATTTTCTGTTCTTTTGTACCTGAGATTATAGACATCAATAATGAATTTCCAGCAACATTAAGGTTTAACTACAGGATTATTGTTGAGTTTTCACTTAAACTTTGAAAGTTTTATGAAAACATTTTTTAAAATCTTTGCTTAGTTGTAACTCATTTTATTGTTGAACACTAACTGATTTCCAAGAACTTCCTCATTTTAGAGACTTTGATGATGATCAAATTCCCAGTGGGGTGCAACACATTTCTGAGGTTTGGTTTTGTTTCTTTAACTCATAAGACAGGTGTGGGTGTTATGTTTTTTGCAGCTTTTGCTTACTTAAGAATGTTTTTAATTACTATGACACATCAATGACATCTTGGCTTAATTTGGGATTCCGTGTCCCAAACTTTTAATCTCAGGTATCTACAGCCAATATTCTGTTCTCATTCAGAATTTGTTATTCAAGAGAACATCCTACTCTTTACAGTTGTGTCAAAAATACTTCATTAATTTTTCCTGGCATACAACAGATTTTGCTGTCTCCTGCCTAGAAGAATATTCTTCTGTTATACCCTTGGTTATAGTTTCTCTTTTGTTTCCTTTTTTAGGACATCTTTTATCAATATATTGGATTTCTTCTCTCTGTTCTTTCTCATAGAATCAACTTGCCATTTTATCACTTCTCTCCCATTTCTGGGAGGAAATTTCAAGTTTCTGCTTATATCACTGACTTGATTTCCTTGACATCAATCCTGTTCTACACTGACTCCAACAGAGACTTTAATCCTGTTATTACAATTTTTAAGATTTCTCTAGAATTATTTGTTTGTTTGTTCTCTGGGGGGTTGTTTGTTTATTTTATCTCATTCTGTTCTTACCTTACTGTCTGCAGTGTTTTTCATTCTGCTATGAAGTGCCCTCTAGCTGGGTCTCAGGACTGCAGACGCATGCTGGCATACATTGCCCACGGCCATGCTCATTAGCACCTGTGTATCGGTAAAAACCATCCTCTCAGCTGTGCACAGTGCTAGTTCAACTTCTGATACCTCAGAAACACTCACCTGGCACCAGAATGGAACATCCTGCTCACTTCTCAGCGTCTTTATTGCCAGAGAGATAACGTATGCAGCCTTTCATTGTTTAATCAGGTGCAGCCCACGAAAACCAGTACTTCTCAGCCAGTACTATTGCTAGGGCCCTTCCTGCCTCTGCTTCTATGTAATTTGTTCCTCCTTCCTGTCTCTGCTTGAGCTTCGTCTGAAAGGTCATCATCCTAGGATGCAAATCCCGTTCTCCATTGCCCTCTGTCTGTGGCCTTGGTATGTAAGAGGCACTGTATTCGATGAGGGCAGTTGAGAAATAAGGGACAAGATCTCAGCCGTTTGAAAAGGCAAGAGAGGGTGGCTGCTCAATTTTCTAATTAATGTGATGCTCGCTTTAAAAACGAGCAGTGAAAATGGGTCAAAGCCTCATGGTCAGCCGTGCCATTCTAGTTCAGAGGGTAGACTGCGTGCAGGTTACTGAAAATATTTCATCCAATTGCTACAAAAGTAAAGCTGATGGGAGTATCTGTCTTTGTCTGGCATATGCGTTTGATTCTTGTCCTTATTTTTTTAATGTAGAAAAGAAATTTATTCCATTATAAGCACATACACAGTTAGTCATGAAGAGTCACAGGCCTGTCGGTGATAACTGGTCACCCCAAACAGACATGGCGTCAAAAGAAAGAGCAACTTTTATCCAGGATTAATTTAATTTTAAGAACAAATGCAAGATATTTCACTCTTCTTGTCAGGTAAAAACATATCTCTTTACAACTTGATGGTCCCAAGGTTTTTTTTTAACAAAAAAACATTTCACAGAAAGGAAAGACATAATATTAAAATGCCTCAAGAAGTACACTAACAAGCAAAACTATGTGGAGAAAGAGGATCACATAGTTTTGACTTAAGAACTGGGAGGAGACTGATCTATATAGCAAAGTGTGTATCCTGAAAAGTCGGGGGTGAAGATTTTAGAGTAGGAATTTGTGACTTGACGCTTTTGCAGTGCTTATACTTCATGGCTGAGACACCCACGTCACATGGCTCTATTCTTTACTTCCAGCCTTTACTTAAATGAGTCTGAAAAACTTGGGGATATAGCATAAACCCCCCCTACACACACACACAATATTCCCTTTTGGTGGCTACTTTAAATCTTTGTTACAAGAAAATTCCTGAAGTAACTTTAAATATGAGTCCGTGGCATTACTGAATCAAGTCCCCTAGTTAATAGTTAGAAAATATCCTCGGTTTGGGCTAATAGCATTTTTGATGGCTCCTGTTACAGAGGGACAGCTGAACAAAGTCTGAGTCTCAAAACCAGCGTTCAGTCAATATCAGGGTTGAGAGGAAACAAAGCGGAGTCTAAGATCACAAGAAGTACGGACATATCTAAGTCCCCTGCTCTGGATCCACCTTTCCTTCAGGATCTTCATCATTAAACCTGTTCTCTGCCATCTGTCACACTTGCATGATATTGTCCCCTGACACAGAATAGATCACCCAAGATTCATTGGGATTCTAGGAGAAATCGGGTATCTTGACAGTGTGACTGCCATGAATGAGCAACAGCTCTGGTGGCCCATCTTCTGCATCTTCTGGGAACCTCCTCTCCACTCTCACTTAAATCTCAGACATTCGGTCTGTGACAAGTACCACTGGAAGCCAAAATAGTCTCATTCTGAGGCAACCACTGAACCTGGAATATTTCATCCTTACACAATTGAAAGGAAGGTAACTTTAATTTCAGATGTATCAGATTCCCACAAGGCGACAGTCTTATCAGCCAATCTTGTGGCAAGGATGGCTTCACTCTCAGGGTTGAAAGAAAGGCAGTTCGCTTCAGCAGTGTGAGCATCAGCTGAGCAGTTCGGTCTGGACGTATCGTTTGAATGAGTGTCCCGGGTCATAAGCTTCTGATCATCAGCAACTGACCCAAACAGAGGCTCATGGAGCAGGTACCATGAAACATCTGCTACTGTCACATCCTGTAAAGATGGTCTTCACAGCCACAGCTGTTCCTTCCTCTGGAGCAGCACTGAGGTCCGGTAGGCAGATGGTGTGGTCCTCTGAAGCTCTGAGTAAGTGCCCACTGACATTTGGGTCCCAAGAAAGCCTATAGTCTTCCTTCTGATGTCCATGCAGATGCAAGTCTGGGTTGTCCTGTCTAGAAGGATCAGGTTTAGAAGGACGTTTTGTGTCCTCAAAAACAAGAATGTCACTGGAGGGAGTCTTTGTTGCAATGAGGCAAGTGTTCTGCAACACACAGCGTGCCCTCTTTACATCTCCTTTGTGGTTAATCTTGTTTCCTATTTCAATTTTTCCACCAGCAGAGCCCAGACCTCCAAATTCTCCTTTCCCACGGTCATGGTGGGAAGCATCGGACCTGGCATCGTTACTGGGGAGCAGCACCTGGCTCTCCAAGGCGGTTTCATTCCCCCGATGTGTCTGTCCCCAGGACTAGGCCATGACTGCTGGGACCTTTCCCTCTGGCCTGGCTGCATCTGCAGGCCAGTGTGCAGTTAAGCTGGGCCACTCCAGAGAATGGGCCATCAGCAAACCGTAAAGATAAAGGATGCTCCTTTTCCATATTTTTCACTCGTTGTTGATCATACATTCTTCTACTGCACCATCAAAGGCTGCTTCATTGTTGGCCATGGTGGGCAGGCAGGCCAGAGGGATTCTGGGGTCTGATGTGATGGGAGGAGGAGAGGCTCTTGGTCCTCACTCTTGTCCTTATTTTTTAAGCTCATATTGTTAGTTATGACCTTTCTTTATGGTTCTGCCTGTAATTTATGTGCAGTCGGAAGATAGCCTCTCATGATCTTAACCTAGAAGTCAGGGTCTTCTAAATTTAGGTATAATTAACAGGCTAACAAATGTCATAGTCATTTTACCTTTGACATGGAAACAGTGAACAAATCCAAACTGAAGCAGTGTTACTGAATGGAAAGAATGCCGGGGTCAGAAAACTGACAGTCAACCCCCCCCCCCCCCATTTATTGTGTGACCATAAACAAGTCACTTAACCTTTTAGAATCTGTTTATTTTTTCATAAACTGAGCAATAGTTATGCTTGGTCTGAGGACCTTACATGGCTGTAATGAGGACCAAATGGGTTAACACTTGTTCAAACTCCTTGGAGTCACTAACACCCTAGACCCAATTCTACCCCTTGACCTTGGCAGCAACAGTAGCGCATTGAAACAGCTGAGCTAACTGAGGTGACTGTGCTACCAAGTCACAGAAGTGAGTCATTGATACTTATTTCTGATTTTTAAGCCATTACTAAATATAGGTTTTGGACACCAAACGTAAATGGTAATTGTGAGGGCTCCAGCATCTGTCATTGAAAAAAAAAGGAAAAACAGACTTTTGTTTTTGCAAAGTTGTTAAATTTACAAGATTATTTACAGGCACATCCTGGAGTTCTACAGATAGAGGCTTGCTTTCATAATTTTTTCTTTTTTATCCATAAGAACATGTGACTTTTCCTCCTCTAACTGTACTGCCTCTTAGCAGCATAAAGGATGAACCAAAGGAGACCAAAGAGTCACAGTCAAAGTGGTACCACTTTCATTCCCTGTCCCCCAAAAGACAGATCTGGATCCTGAAGTCATTGACACACAAGGCAATTGAAACAAATAACAAAGATAAACAGCCATTTGATGTGGCTATAGCAACAATCTTTTTCTTTGGTCATTAATTATAAGTAATTAGGTCAGACACCAAACCCCAGAGGACTCAGAACTTGTCTATGATGTCTGGTTATACTCACTATGTTCTTTCACCTGACGGCCCCCTAGCGCATAAACTCAAGAAGACATTTCTTGGAATTCAATAAAAGTTTAAAATTTAAAAAAAAAAGTCACAGTCAAACTTTTGCTGTTGTTACTAAATCTGAATAGAACAGAAGAGTAGGCAGTTAAAATGGGAAAGCGTTGTGTAGAAAAAGAAGCAATAAAAATTGGTCTTTAATTGTTTCTAAAGCTAACTGAAGGCAGGGACTTCTAAGAAGAGTGATAATTTACAGGCTAATAAATGCCATGGAAGTCTTGTTATTAACATGAAAATTAGCAAACAAGAAGAGACTAATTTGGGATATGGCAATTCTAAGGACACAGAAATAAAACACACATTAATGATGTGTTTTCTTTTAAATTGGTGTTTAGCAGGGGTCCCCAACCCCCCGGGCCATGAACCCTTGTCTGTCCATGGCCTGTTAGGAACAGGCTGCGCAGCAGGAGATGAGCGCATGCGTGAGCAAGCGAACTGGTCCCTGGTGCCAAAAGGGTTGGGGACCACTGGGTTGGGACCGCTGATGTATGGTGCTCTTTTCTAAGTGAAGAATGAAAACGTCTAGGGTTTTACCTTAGTTGCAGGTGCTGTTGCATCCAATGGCCTGCCTTGCGGGCATAACAAACCACTTATTTTAAGAAGCAAGGTTCTTTGTTGGAAAATGACAAAAGCCTTTTTTTCCCCTTTGACCCTAAGCTCTTGGAAGGACATCTTTTTTTCTATGCTAATATGACTTTCCCCTTCACTTGCAAATAGGAAAACTGAGATGAAGAGAAATGCAAGAATATCAATGTTGGTGGTTTGTTTGTTTTTTAAAATCATTTTCCACTTTGCATGTCTTTTTTTCTGCATGTCTTTTCATTCTGACAAACTAAGGTTATCTTGAGGAAAAGACAGTGTCTTATCTGTCACAGACCACTGTAGCCTAGGGTAGGGTCACTCAGCATGCACTGGCACGGAGCTCTATCCCTAGCGCATGTTGCCAATGCAGGCATGGAAGGGAATGGTTAACAGCAGGCCTGTCATCTTTCCTCCAGCCTCTGAGATTCCTTGAAGCATCATCTTGGGAAATTTAGGGAAGGTTCCAGGAGAGTCCCAGGGGAGTCTTGGGGACAGTGCTTACTTCCCCCACTAGTGACGTGTGCCAGTACACACAGAGTTGCCAGGGAAGCCCACTCGAACCTCAGGGTTCAGAATTTTTTTCAGCTTTATTGAGGAATAATTAACAAATAAATTGTAAGATATTTAAAGTATACATTGTAATTATTTGATATCTGTGTGCATTGTGAAGAGATTCCTCCCAGGTAGTTAATCAACACATCCATCACCCTGTTTGTTTATTTATTTATTTATTGAGAAAATTTAAATTCCACTCTCTCAGAAATTTCAGTCATTTAATTCAGTATTATACAGAGAAGTTGGTATAAGGGCACACACTTTGAGCTCTGAGGTGAATAAGGTCTGGGGACCTAGTGTCTAATGCGGTGACTATAACTAATAATATTGTGTTGTGTAATTGAAATTCATTAAGGGATTTAGAAGTGTTTATTGGGGATCAACCATGTCAACATGGCTGACGATCCCTGGCTGCCCTCAGTTCCAAGTCCCTCCAGAGATCAAGCTGATACCGCATGGCCCAAGGCTGCCATCGTGATTGACACTGTCAGCAGAGGCAGCTCTCAGGAGTCTCCAACTCCCAGTTAAACAAAGACTTTCCTATTAGGCATAACATTTCAAGAACTTAGAGTGTATATCCCAGGAGCTGGGGACAAAGGGCGAGGTTAATCATTCCTTTATTGTATATACACACTCTCTCTGTTATTTACACTCTCTTTACTGCCTCGAGACTACTTCCTTCATATTCAAAATAAATAGGAATTGGTTAAAGTTGCTAAGCACCTCCTCGTTGAGATTGTATATTAAGCAATTGCTGCTGCTGCTGCTGATGAGGTACAGCTGCGCTAGAGCCAGACCTGAGCGCTCGAGAGATCCCAGAGCTCATGGCTTCTCCGAGCTAAAGTGGTCCCTGGCTAGTCAACCTCTTCTCTGTGACCACAAGCCAACAAGCGGGCAGAGTGTTGGCAACTGTATCTAGTGAGAGTAACAAGACCTCTTCTACAATGTTGCTGGTCGGATTGCCAGTTCGATTTTTTTTTTATACCATATCTTTTATTCCAGCTGAGTAAGTGTGGCACTGGGAAAAGTCTACTGTATTTTGTGGATTTTATTATGAATCCAAACCCAAGACCCCTGCGAATGGTTGAGGAGATTGGATAGTGGACTATGTAACTAATATTTGTGATGCCTACAATATGATTGACCTCTTTAATTTTCTAATTAATAGTTTCAGTTTCTACCAAACTTTATTAGCAGTAAATTTATTATCTCTCTTTTGAGATCTTCCACACTTTTATTCCTGTCCCTGACCTGGTGAATTGTGCAGGAAACCTAGAGGCAAACCAGGCAGTGCCACTCTGGTTCATACAAGCCACTGTGAATGGGGGGAGGTTTAGATTTGGGACAACTCCTTAGGAGGTCTTGGGCTTTTATGTAAATTGGTCTGTAATAAGGGGAGAAGGGAGAATTATAGTGAGATGATTTCTGGCAAGGGTCCCAGGACCGTTCGATGGGGAAAGGACAGGTTTTCCACACATGGTGCTGGGAAACGGTGTCCCCACATGGAAAAGAATGAAGCTGGGCCCTTACCTAATACCATGTGCAAAAATCAATTCTAAATAGACCAAAGCCTTAAATGTAAAAGATAAAAGTAGGAGAAAACTCAGAGTAAAGCTTCATGGCAGTGGATTAGGCAGTGATTTCTTGGATATGACACCGATGGCACAGGCCACAAAAGGGAAAACATGCAAAGTAGATTTCACGAAAATTAAAAATGTTGTTCATTGAAAGATAATATCAACAGAGTAAAAAAAGCCGCCCACAGAATAGGAGAAAATATTTGCAAATCATTAATAAGACAGGGGATTAACACCCAGAATACAGAAAGAACTAAAACTCAACAACAACAGAAGAAAAAACCCAATTTAAACACAGACAAAGGACTTAACATAAACATTTCTAAAAAGAAGATACACAATTAGCCAATAAGCACATGAAAAGATGTTCAAACATCACTAATCATTCAGGAAATGCAAATCAAAACTATAGTGAGATCCCACCTCATCCCCATTAGGGTGTGTGTGATCAAAAAACAACGAAACCCAACAGCAACAACAAACAGAAAATAACAAGCAGCCAGGATGTAAAGAAAGGGAAATCCTTTTGTACAGTTGTGGGCATGTAAACTGGTACAGCCACTATGGAAAACAGTATGGCAGTTCCTCAAAAAATTAAAAATAGAACGCAGCATGACTCAACAATTCCACTCCTGGGTACATACCCAAAAGAACTGAAAGCTGGGTCTTAAAAAGATTTTTGTACACCAGTGTTTATGGGAGAATTATCACAATAGCTAAAACGTGGAAGCAACCCAGTGTCCATCAACAGATGAATAAGTAAAATGTGGTAAATATATATACATGTATAAAGAATATAATTCAGACCTAAAGAGGAGTAAGAGTCTGACAAATGCTACAACATAGATGAACCTCGAGGACATTAAACCAGTCAGAAAAACTACTGCATGATCCAGCTGGATGAGACACATAGAAGAGTCAAAATTGGAGTGACCGAAAGCAGAATGGGGGTTGCCAGGGGATGGGCGAGGGGAGATGCGCGGTTATTGCTTAATGGGTGCAATTTTAGTTTTACAAGAAGGAAAAAAGGTATGGAGATGAATGATGGTGATAATTGTACATTATGAATGTATTTATTGCCGCCAAAATGTACAATTATAAATGGTTAAGATAGTAAATTTTATGTTATGCATATTTTGCCACAATAGAAAAAAATGGGGAAAAACCCTACTATGATAAGTCAAGAGCAATTCCACAAAAGAAAAGGAAAATATGTTAAATTTTAGTATCTACAGTGGCACTTTATTTCTGCTTTTTATCAAGTGGCCCTGAATTTTCATTTTGCAATGGACGTTGCAAATTATGTAGCCAACCTTGCAATGAAAATTTCACTCAGGCTTTCAAAAAATATATATTATCTGACTGGACCAACTAAGACATGGTTGAATTAGCTGACAGAATTCTTCAACAAGAGCAGAAAAATAGAGGCGATGTTACAAACATACAATGCAGTTGAACTTGCCAGAGTCTTAAATGTGAATCAGGTAAGTATGGTGGGACCCGGACAGTCTTTCTAGCAAACAACGTATCTTAAACACTAGTCATTAAAGTCATTTTAGGTTAAGCAATCACATGTTTTAGGGTAATTTAAAAACTCTCTGGTGTAGATTTTGAAAGCAGCATTTTGAAAGTGAAAATATCTGGAGAATGGATTTCTGATTAGGGCACTTTGAAAGTTAACCAACCAGCCCTAGAGTATAGATTAAAATTCACTTGCGTACACACTCATTCAACCGTTTCCACTGAACTAGTGCTCTGACAACGTGAAACTCAGGCCAGTCCTGCTCGTGAGACCTAGAACCCCTCCCTTCCTGCCAAACAGGGGCGGATTCTCTTCCACTAACTTTTAAATACATTTAAGTTTAACCCATCTTTACAAGCAAATATAATCCCCATCTCTCCCCGCCACACACACACACACACAAATATTTACTCTTAGAGAATTTTATATCCTTTCTCTCCTTTTCAGTGTAAATATTACTTCCCCGGGAAGCCCTTCCTGATTTAGTTGTTCTTCCTATTTCCTTTATAATACTCTGTCTCCTCTTTCATATTACTCATTGCGCTCCATATTCCTTTACTTGTTTATGTACCTAACACACTACCAGCTTTGAGACCAGAAAATTCACACGTTACTCATATCTCTCTCTCTAGTGCCTGACAGAATGGCTGCCTAATAAGTATTACTTTAATATATTTTTTTATTCATTTAGAAGTGCCTATGTGGTTTGCAGCTGAATCTGCTGCTATCTAAAGGAAAAGTTTCTTATTCAGGCTGCCAGTCATCTTTTTTTTAAAGACGCAGCACTTTACGATAGCAATTCACCTCTCTAAATGTTAAGTGCTTATAAGGGTTAGGCATGCCTTCTGGCTAACTTTGAAAAGGACATTTGCAATATTATATCCATATATCTTCTTCCTGTCCATATTCTACCCTCTACCACCCCTCCCAAAGAAATACATCAGTTTGTGTTCTCTGGATGTCTGCGATTGATAGCTGTGGCCAGAGACTCTCTACAGGCTTGGTCATCGCAGCCAGAGTGCCATTCAAGCAAGACTGATGAAAGCAAGACTGAGTATCACTGTTGATTGCGTTTAATTGTCCCTGAAAAACTCTTCCCATGTTCCCTATGGAAAGATACAATTAGAAGAGTTTAAAGTTCCTGTATTCCCAGAGTTTGCATTTTTTTCCCCTTTGAAAACTGAAATGTAGGTTATAACCTATAATAATTTTAAAATTCAGAACTATTCTATAATATATTGAGATTGTCACCATTTCTACCAACAAGAAGGAAAAACACATGAGGGAAAAATTATGAAAAAGTAAAACACTATGGAAAGCAACATGGAGATTCCTCAAAAAATTAAGAATGAACTACAATGTGATCAAGCAATTCCACTCTTGGGAATGTATCCAAAGAAAATGAAAACACTCTCTCAAGAAGATGCTCACGCTCATGTTGATTGCAACATTATTTACAGGACCAAGATACGGAAATAAGCTACCCATCCATCAATGAATGAATGGGTAAAGAAAATATGATATATATTATATATAACAGAATACTGTTAAGCCAAAAAAAAAAAGAAAGAAAAAATATTGCTGTTTGTGACAACATGAATGGACCTTGAGGGTATGGCCTAAGTAGACTAAGTCAGACATAGAAAGACAAATACCATATGGTCTCCCATATAAGGAATCTAAAAAACAAAACAAAACAAAACCCAAAACAAAAAACAAACTCATGGATACAGAGAACAGATTGGTGGTTGCCAGAGGAGGGGTGAAGGGCTAGAGTTAGTGGGAGGCTAAGAAAAATGGGTGAAGGAGGTCATAAGGTATAAACATCTAGTTATAAAATAAATAAGTGATAAGCATGTAATGTATACAGCATGGTGACTGTAGTTAATAATACTGTAATGCATATTTGAAAGTTGCTAACAGAGTAGATCTTAAAAATCCTCATCACAAGAAAAGAAGAGTTTTTCATCACTCTGGATGTTGATGGATGTTCACTAAATTTACTGCAATCATTTCACAACATATACAACTATAAAATCATGTTGTATACCTGAAACTAACATAATGTTATATATCTATTATGCCTCAGAAAATATACGTAATCAAAAGTATTGAAAAAAGTAAAATTATGCCCATGGACAAAAATGAAGTTATATAATCTCATATAAAGTCATGGTTTTGGGATAATAGTAAACACAAAATCTCAAACAACCCACTAAAATTAGTATTCTTTTCACAGTGAAAAAAAAGATCAAATAATATAATCCTTTTGTATTGAGTTAAATTGAATAGGAAGTATGTTTATGGAGTTAATTCATCTAATCACAGTTTCTCTATTGTAAGAATTATTTTACACTTTATTATGTGACAGATGTGTTCCTTCAAATCTTTAATCAAGCTCCATAATTCATTTCATCATTATAGTGTAACATATGTCATCAAAACATAATGTGCTATAGATCATTCTACTGACAGAGCTTCATAAACCAAGGAGCCCAGGAAAATAAATCACATTGTCTTCTATGTTGCCTTGAAAACAAACATGAATACACAGAGAAAGGAAATACAAAAGGAAAACCACAAATGGTGAATAAGACATAAAATGTCATTAAAGACTTTAATTAACATTTATGCACTTCATATGAAAATAGAGTTTGTCACAAGTTTTTTTTTTATTCTCCTTTAAAGACTTACAGTATTAATTCATGATTATTATACATCTCAATTCCGTAATAACATTCAGCTCTCTTGATTCTACAGTGAAGACAGTTAAAAGAGGAGAAAGCAGCATAACCGAACCGCAGGCGATCTGGACGCGGCTGCAAAACTAACCTTCTAGAAGCCAGCTCTGAGCAGGTCATTCCCTGACTCAAAAAATCTGAATGATTTTCCATGTGCTTAAAGAATAAAGTCTCCGTGTGGAGTTGTTCTCTCTTACCTTACGCTCCAGCCAAACTTCATTAGTCCCTTAACCTCCCCGCCTCTGCCTTTTCCCCGCCGCTCGCTCTGCCAACAACTTCTGCGCCATCTTTTGCTACACCGACCTGGCTATGCGTCTTTTTCTCCACGCGCCGTTCTTCCAGACTCCCGCCCATGGTGATTGCCTTCTGTCCTCAGTCATTATTTTTTTCATCCTGGCCTTAATTTCTTTACAAAAGCGTAAGCTCTGTGAAAGCCGGATCCATAGGAGACTAATTTTCAAAGGCCCTTAGAATGTATTCAATAGAATATTTGCTAACGAAAATTAAATTTTGTGTCTCTGGAATTGAAAGGGGGAATTGGTTCTTCTTTGAGCAATTCTCCCTTTTCATGCTTGTTTGGACCTTGTGCTCTTGAGAGAAGAGGGTTGAAGCAAAGAAGGGAACAGTCGAAAGCAGTGAGTTCCCTCTGGGTTTTTTTTGTTTTTGTTTTGTTTTGTTTTTAGGAAAAAAAAAAAAAGGCCAGCTCTCTGCCTCTGACCCAACGATTACTTGACTACTTATTCATACTTCAAATTTTTAACTGGTCACTACACCTTAAAAATAGGTGAGTTTAAGCAAAGCAAAACTTCAAATAATTGTCTGTTGGAAACTGTAAGAAATGATTCCTTTAAGTTCAAAGAAAATATAAAATGGAAATGGGGCAGATCCATTCATGTCCCCAATATGTGAACATACAGTTAAGACATCACACTTGCAGAATTGAACAAATTCTCACAATTCCTGTGAAAAAGCCCTATCTTCCTCAATGATTAAAGTTATAAGAACATTAAAAAATATCACAAATGTATAAAATTGAAGAAGACCTGATATTTAGCTCAGACAGTAAAATTCATACCAAAATAAGATGAAACAGTAATTATATAGCTCCACATTTTGGAGGGAGGTCACATTTTAGAGTTCAGAATAAAGGTAAATCCCACACTCCCTAAACAGACATTTTTTTCCTAATTTCCAAAACCATTTGTCAACCTGTTTCAAACATCAGCTACAATGAATTACAACACAGAAAAATCACACTTAGATTGGAAGCAAAGTGAGATTAACCTGGTAGATCATATCTTATTTTCAAGCAGAATTAATCTCAAAGCAGAATTTGTTATGGTGAGTATTCCTTCTTTCTCAATCTTTTGGGAGAAAATTTTCAACTATTTTAGCCAGCAGAATAACAAAATCCCAAAAGCTGTACTATCTAACTCTTTCCCAGAGCAGAAGCATAGAAAATTTAAGGGTTCTGTCTTCGAATTGAATGATTATGAAATTGGAGGCCTCTCTGGCACATCAAATGCCCAAGGATGTCTATCTGACTCTCATTTTAATAGTAACTTTCACTTGGTCTAAACTCTTAAGTTCATGCCCACATAATATATAACATCTTGAGATGAACTTGTAGCACATTTCACTCATGAAAGTGGTAATAGTAAGTTCTAGATTTTCAAAGCTTGCGGAGTCAGATTTTACTCTCTCTTTGTTTTGGGGACTAGCTGACATGATTAGTGTCAATCCAGCCAAACACAGCCTTTGACTATGTTTCTCCTTCTTACCACATGTTGCTCGTATTCTATTGTTAATACTGCTTTTGTTATCGTATCCACTCTCGATGTTAATCTCCCATTGCCTCTGAACCCATTTTAACTTGGTTCCTGTCTGCTGCCGCTCAAATGAAATTGCTCCCACAAAGGTTACCAATGATATCCTAAATCCAAAACTCTCAGCCATTCTCCTTGGCCTCTACAATACTGGAATTGTCTGCCACCTTTTATTTCTTGAGCATTCTCTCTATGAATCTGATTATCCTGTGTATCTTCCATGATTCTTCTCTACGAATCAGGTAACTCTCTCCTTTCATGAGACTTACTGCTCCCTAAGTATTGGCGTTTCTCTGGGTTTATTCTTGGTCCTTTCCCCTTAATACCTTACTGATGTTGAAGAAATTTCAAAGCTAATAGTACTCAAAGCAGTAAAAACAGATTTTATTAAGGAACTGCAGTGATGCCCTGCATAATGATAATTCAGTTGAAGTTGAATATATGACAGTGGTCCCATAAGACTATAATGGGGCTGAAAAATTCCTATCACCTAGTGACACTGTAGCTATTGTAATGTCATAGTGGAATGCATTACTCACGTGTTTGTGGTGATGTGGGTGTGAACAAAGTGTTTTGTCAATTGCATTCGTAATAATTCTGTTTCTACAATACTGGAATGCATGAGATCTGTTTACTTTATAAGAGCATTTTAAAATAAGCCTTTCAGTAATGGTGAAATAAAAGACACACAAAATTGTAGATACCTAATTTATTGTTAAGATGATTTAATTTATTTTCAAGTTATGTTTTATAACTTACATTCGTCCAGAATTTGGCATTCCGCAAGTAACTTTGAAAGGAGTAAGAACACTTGGGCAGAAATAGACTCACACGAATATAGTTAATTGATCTTTGACAAAGGAGCAAAGATCATGCAGTGAAAAAAGTATACTCTTTTTAACAAATAGTGCTGAAACAACTAGACATCAACAGGCCAAAAAAATAAAATACAAAAGCATCTTGTCACAGAACTTACATTATAGAGCTAAAGATAAAACACAGAATTACAAAACCCCTATAAGATGGCATCGGAGAAAATCTAGATTACTTTGGGTTTGGCAATGACCACATAGACACAACGTGAGAGGCACAATCCACAAAAAAAAAATTGATAAGTTGAACTTTGTTAAAATTAGAAACTTTTCTTATGAATGAGAGACTAGCCACAGACTGGAAGGAAGTATTGGCAAAAGACTTACCTGTGAATATATGCTATTCAAAATACACAAGAACTCTTAAAGCTCAACAATAATAAAATAAACAACCCAATTAAGTAATAATGAAGAAAAGACCTTAACAAACACCTCACCAAAGATATACAGGTGGCAAATAAGCAAATGAAAAGATGCTCCACATCATAGATCATCAGGAAAATGCAAATTAAAACAAGATACCGCTATACACTTACTAGGGTGCCCAAAATCCGAATGCTGACAAGGACATGGATTGAGAGAAGATCTCATTCATTTTTGGTGGGAATGCAAAATGGTACAGCCAGCTTGGATGACAGTTTGTCGGTTTCCTACAAAGCTAAACGTGCTCTTACCGTACGATCCATTAACCATGCTCCTTGGTATTTACCTAAAGAAGTTGAAAACTTAGTATCACACAAAAATACACTCATGGGTGTTTATAGAAGCTTTATTCATAGCGGGTAATTGCCAAAATTTGGAAGCAAACAAGATATTCTTCAGTAGGTGAATTGCTAAATAAGCTGTGGTGTACTTCCAAATAAAATATCAATAAGCACTAAAGAGAAATAAGCTATTGAGCCTTGAAAAGACATGGGGGCACCTTAAATGCATATTAGGAAGTGAAAGAAGCCAACATGGAAAAAAAAAGCTACGTACTGTATTATTCTAACTATATAACATTCTGGAACACACAAAATTATCGAGATGGTAAAATGGTCAGTGGTGGTCAGGGATTAGGTCACCATTGCATTGTTACCATCATCCTAAAAACACCTTCTTTCATCCTGCATTTCCCTCCAGGTACCAACCTACTTACCTGTTATCCCCTCACGATCAAACTTCGACATTTTTCTTTTTAAACATAAGCTGTGTTTTGGTCATTTCCTCTGTAAAAAGCCTTTTATGACTAACTTGGATACATGTATATGCACCAAGAAAAACAAACACTTCAAGGAGCACGTCATAAATCTCTCTTCTAGCCCAGGCTCTGGAGTTGCAGCCTCAAGCTGATTCCTGGCTGAGCCTCAGCTGAGCTATGGCTAGACTTGGGCTTTTGATAAATCATTCATGATATACTCTCTTCTGCCTCAGAAATCCGAGTTCACGAATCCTTGAATTTGATGTAATTCTACCACATTCTTCCTTTTCTTTAAATGCCACATTCTTTAATCATACAAGTTACTTTGGAACTTAAGAAAACACAATTATCTTGACGCCAGAGCAGCTTTTGGAAAATAAACCATTCTTAGCATAAAATCTATAAATCCAAATCCTGCTATTCCACCACATCAAATAAAATCCGCTTATAAAATCACCTTTTAAGTGCTTGCATGTAGAGAGAAGATGATATCTCAGAATTAGAGCTGGATATTTAGATTTTGTGGGGAAATTCAAGGAGGCCTAGAGACTCCTGACAAGCGTATTAAAATTTCTGAGAATTTTTCAAGATCTGATTTCTTAAGAAAGTGCGAGATGAGTGGGTTGGCTTTAAACAGTGTCTGTTTTCTTTAGCCCCTGTACCCGCTGAAACCAGCGCTCATTAGGCAGGTTGGAGCAGCCAGTTTCCTTCAACCCTCACCGTGGCACATACATGGTACCCGCTGGGCGCCTGCATTTTTGAACTTCATCTGGAGGTTCTTAAAATGACATTTCTAAATATATTGCATCCAAGTTTCATGAAGAAGAGTTCAGGCATCTCTCCTTGTGATTCTGATATAGAGTAAGGGGAAACCACTCCCTTTACAATGGAACCACCAAGGCTAGAGGCGGGGAGAGGGATAAAGAAACGCACGCAAGTTTATTGACGAACTACTGTGAGCGGGTTCCTACCTGTGGCTTGTTCCGTTTCTCAGCTAGGACTTGGTTATGCTAGAACAAGCCTTCGGGCCTGTGTTTTCCTTAATTCTTAAAAAAAGGTACGGAATCACCTGCATTGAAAATTCATATGGCTTGCTTTATCCAGCCTTTCTAAAATTATTTTTGAAATCCGTTTGGTTCTTGGCTTGTTTTAGGTTCGTTGGTTTCCCAATGATGTTTTCCAGTTACACTCAGCAATGAGATGTCTGGGCGGACAGAGTTTTATTACTGAATGCTCATGAGTGCATTGTTGAAGGGGAAGTTGAGAACTTTTTACTTTATCAAATGGATATTTTATATCTACTAATTAAGTGTTGGGACATTAAGACATTATCTTGGGCCTGCATTCTGAGTTTCTAAGCCTCAGTTTCCCCTTCTGTAAAAGGGGGATGTCTTACTTTGAGTTTTCCTGGAAGTTGACTTTGAAACAGGATTTCGAGTGCAAGTGCTTTTTTGGAAATGTAGAGAAAAGAACAGTAGGAATGACTAAAAGTGATATTTAAAATATTTAAGAAAGTAGCCAACAGAGTGTGTGTTCTGGGGACGTTAACACGTGGGCCTTGAAGCTGAGTCCCACTGGAGAAAATTGGGGAGTCAGTGCAGTTACCCCAGGAGGGTAGGAGGTGCAGGTTGCCCACTCTGGTCAGTGTTTTGAAGAAGGATGCTCCAAGGGGAGTCAGTTCATTGCTGGCTGACCATCCCATTGGCCGACCACACAAGCTGGCATTGTGGCCACAACCAGAGACGGCTGAGGGGAAAGACTGAAGAAATGCATTTGCTGCAGATTGGATATTGGGCAGTGTGCACTAAACCAGTAAGGGAAATGGAGTACGGGTGCGAAGGTAGCAGCCCTTATTTCGCAGGGTTCTTGGGAAAATTGAACGAAGCAACACATTATCAAACACAAAATATACTGAATACTCGAGATCCGTCCCCCAGACGCAGACTGCTTATAAAGCTTCATCTACTTATTTTCTTAAATATCTGTTGGTCACTTGTTTATAACTTAAGTATTAACCTTAACTTAATTATTTCTGTAATAATGCAGTAAGTGGATGATTATTTAAAGTACATTCTTTAAGAATCGAACAATAAAACTATTTTCATAATTATAACCTATTCCTGGTAGTATATTCAAGTGACAATATAGTCCAGAAAATTACTACATTTTCCCTGTTTTGTGTACTTTCCTAGACCAGGCTGTTTAAAAACATAAAAAATATTGCGTTCTTGCTACTGTCATAGAGCAAAGTCAATATAGCAGTGAAAGAACAAGCTATGTTCCGTTCTGTCTCATATATCAACAAAATTACCCCCTGAGTTCAGACATGCTGTGATTTCAGATAGATGGTGATATATTGGCCTACAGTATATTGTTGGATTCCCAGGTTACAGTTCAGTTTATGGCAAAATGTAGTTTGATTTATAAGAAGAGGTAAAATGATAGGAAAGGTATTGATAGGGAATACCTAATAGCAAGACACTATTTTAACTGTTCATCTTAGGCTATCAAGAGTTTTGAAAGATATTATTTGGCCTATCATTGTTTGACAAAGCTGTAAAAGCAAAGAATAACATCTTTCTTCCAACCCATTGATAAGGCGTATAACCACCTGAAGGCCAAGCCTTAGAAAGAGGGTGTAAATTTTTTGGCATGACTATCTGCATTATTGGCAGGAGTACTGTAAACAGAAGTTCAAAACACGAAGGAAGTTAATCTGGTCCACAGACAAGATGAGTGAGGGTCTTAATGGAGCTTTAAGTTAAAAAAATCTTCTATCATCACCTATTCCCTGGATCTAAGTAAGCAGTGACAATGACTTTAAAAGCTTCCAGGTCTCTGTTTCATCTGTCCCTAGGAGAAAGGCTTCCTAACGCTCACTGGTGGAAATGGAACGAAATATTCCTTGTCCTGGTGAGAAGTTCTACTCTTTCTGTTTCAGTTCTCCTTGCCTCCTCAGTAAGCCTTTTCAAAAGAAAGTTGGTAATTGTATTAGATATGTTTGGTAGGAGTGGATATCAGTCCACATTTTCGGGAACAAGGAAGAACAGAATATATGGAATTAAGCCCATTGGTTCCTATGATTCTTTCTGGGAAGCCAAATAAATGCACCCGAATGGAAGTAGCCCAGGGTCTGTCCCCAGCCATAGCCAAACCCATGTGACATTCTGGAATAAATTTCAACATGAAGGCAGGTAGCTCTTGGTATGAAGTTTGGTTTAAAAGGCTTAGATCTTTGTAAAGCTGATAGATGTAATATTTAGTTTCATTAATCCTGAATGGTATTAAGATATTTAAGGAAGCCGGGAAAGTGTTTAGAGAATTATCCTCTGTGTTCCTGAGATGAGTGTAGGGAAAGAAAAAATGTTTTATTAACAAAAGTAACATGCTCAGATTTGATGAGGAGGAAAATATCTCTGGATTATATATGATTAAGCAGATGTTCCGTAGAAGGTGTTGTTTTGCCATTTAAAAGAGAGATACATATAGAAAGGTAAATATGCAGTTTGTTTTTATGAAAATAACTACCCACTAATATCAGATTTGAACATCCAAAGACAAATCCCCTGAGTATTTACCTTAGCCTCTGGCTAACGCGCCATGTCCACTTGTGCCCTTCCATATTAATTCTGGAACCACAGCATCTTCTCCTCATCTCCTTTGCTTGTGCAGGAGACACCTGAGACCTTCTCTCATGAGTGATGTACTAGGGAGCATATGTTATAGAGCATCAGCAAACACAGTTGTGATCCTTAATCTGTAGACTTTAAAATAAGAATGTTACATAATCAAATTTGTTTCACAGCTAGAGCTGTGGCCATGTAGACTGGGTGGTAGCTTGGGGTGAAAGGGAGTGAGAAGGGGCTCCTGAGGTCCAGGGGTGAGGTTATTGGCCCAGATTTGGGTAACATACATGAGAATAGAGAGTCGGGGATAGATGTGAATATTATTTTTGTGCTATGTCAGTAGATCTGGGTGAGTAATTTTACATGTTCAATGAGAAAGAGAAGTCATTTTTGCTTCCATTTCTCTAGCATAACAGGAAATCTACATAACAGAGATGATTAAATTTCCTTTTGTAGAAACTCAGAGGAAAAATAATGGGATGCCATATTCCTATCTTAACGCCTCTTGAGTCATGCTGGGGATTAAGTAACATATTATTCATGAGATCAATATATAACTCATGGAACATGTGAATATATGATTATCATTGTTATCCCTGTAGAATAAGAATTACTTAGTGCTTTATGGTTTGCAAAAGTGCTGGTACATACCATCATCTGTCTCCTTTGTATCCCCATAAATATGCCACCTTCTTTCCCACACAACCTGTTTGCTCAAGCTGTTTCTTTTACTGGGAATGTCTCAACTACACTCTTTCCATGATTACTCTACTTATCCTTAAAATCTCAGCTTAACTCAACTTTTTCATGGACACCGTCAATACTCCTCCAGTCTCAGTTGTGCCTTCTCTATACCCTACCATAATACAAGGGGGGACCCCCCAAAAACCAGAATTATCTTCTGGAGGGCAGGCCCCTTGTAGTACAGGCTTCCCTCATTAGGCGAATGTTCTAGGAACCCATCTGTATCAGTGTACCAGCTGGTGTTGTGAGAAGCTGCATTTGGCTTCAGTGAGTTTTTTTGAAGACTTTCAACTCATTTGCCCATTTCATGATGGGTGATTTACCAGTGCACGTGCCCATACCACGCTGAGTATCCAACCGTTTTTGACCAAAAACATGACCCCCATGCCCCACCCTCCCTATTCATCCAATCTTGCCCCAGTGACTTTTTTTGTTGTTGTAGCCCTGGATGAAAAGTCCTCTAAAGGAAACATTTTGCCAGCGTGGAAGAGGTGAAACAAAAAACCGCAGAAGCACCTAAAAGGCATCAAAACCCAATGAGTTCAAAAACTGTTTTGAGCTGTGGAGAAAATGTCTTGATAGATGTATTGCATCAAATGGAGAGTACTTGGAAGGTGACTGAAGTTTAAGTATGTGAGCATGAAAACACAATTTTTTATAAATAATTTTTTGGGTTCCCCTCGTATATAAAAAATACTTATTCTTCAGGACACATAACACTCCTTGTAATTATGTCTTTGTACGTGCGGTCCTACTGTTAATGGTACGCTTCTCCACACCGTAAGATTCGTGAGGGGGAATGTTCTGTTCCCTCAGCACAATGCCTGACTCAGTAAAAAGTAAATAAATATATTTTTTTAAAGAGTGAAGACAATTTTTAAAATTCCCTTTTGCATATGGAAGACACATAGTACATCTTTCACTGTATTTGACTTGAGACACTCTGAGGGCTGTGTTGGCATCATTATTATTAGCCCCATACTGATTTGTAATTTTTCTGGGTTAACTACAGTGTGAATCCCTTGAGAGAATTCATTCATATTTTATTCACCTTTGCACTTCATTTCTTAGTTGAAGGCATAAAATACAGTAGGTACAAAATCTGCTGACTGAATGACTCATCAAAACCTATAGGATATTTTCCAATAATTCAAGAAGACATAATGACTTGAACTACAGTTGTAAACTGTATAAATTAAGGTCACATAGAAACAGAGATTCTGTGTAAGTAGAAGCAATAAGACTAGACAACTTACTGACTAATTATGTATAGAAAATGAAAGAATCGAAGAATGAAATTTCAAATGCAAGGACTGTCACTTTGGGAGGAAGATGTCACATTTTATTAGGTTGAACCATGTGACATTCTTGTTTTTGGAAGGCAAAAATGGTCAGTCAGTATTGTCAATTTCACATGTTCAACAGCTACTTTTGATTTTTATGATGTTGGGTTTCAGATATTGGTAGTATCTTCACATTCATTCCATATTTAAATGGAAATGTCTCCAAGATTTTGGAAATACTTAGAATCTGGGCTAGATTTACCAGTTTGGTAGTCATTCGGAATATGGTTATGGGAGTATAGGGAGGAAAATCAAAAGAATCAAGAAAAATCTTGAGGAAAATATATACTGATGGACACAATCCATGTCTACATATTTTCCGATTATGAACAATGTTCTACATTTATATGCGCATTTGAACAAACATCTTATTTTGTAAGTATCCTTTTTTTTATTTACCAAAATGTCAATAATGACAGCATTTTAAGGTAATTCAAGCTAATTCAATTTTATAAATATGTATTTGCCTACTACCGCGTGCTAGGTACTGGGAATACAACAGTGAACAAAAGAGATGTGACGCTGTCCCTAAGGACCAGTGGTATTTGCCATACCTGAACCCAACCCTATGTAATGAGTCCTTTACTAACTAGTTACCATCAGGGCTGTGTTAATTAAATAGAAGAGAGGGGCGAGTCTTAAATATACACACTCTTTGGCCTTTTAATTCCATTCATAGGAATTTTTTAAATGGAATTATAAGAAATTTGCAGGAAGATTTATGTACAGTATTGTTTAATGAGTTATATGTGTAATAGTGGAAATTTGGAAACAAATGTGCAAAAGAAAGTATGAAAATTCAGTTGATGGACTACAATGAGGCTTTTAAAATTCATATTTTTGAAAAATATTGATGAGAAATATTCATTATATAAAATTAAATGAAAAAAAGACCATAAATCTCTAAATACTGAATGAGCTTAATTTTTAAACACAAATGGGGGAAAAGACTAGCAGGAAATATGCCAAAATGAATTATCAGTGGTTCTTTCAATGGTGTTGTATTATGAACAATTCCATTTTTTTCTTTCCAGTCTGGGTACTTAATCAATCATGTAAAATGAACATATATTATTTTTATAATTAGATAAAAAAGACATACCATATTGATTATTACATGCAATGACATATTAGTATGGAAGAAAAAGGAGATATAATTTTTCTCCTCTTGAGGTGCTTGCACATGAAGTTCAAGAGATGAGTTATACTTGCATGGGAAGTTTATAATTAATAATAAGTACGAGATTAAAGAAAAAGGTTGAAGGAAACTTAATTTGAATACCTGCTAGGCTGGTCCTGGGCTAGGGACGTTCACCGCCATTAACACATTTCTCAGTACCAGCAGTCCCCTGGGGATTATCTTAGTGATGTGGACATTGAAGCTCATTGATGTTAAATCTCCTGCCCCGGGCCCCCCAGAGGTATGATGTGGTAATATGAGGATTCCAGCCCAGGACTGGGTCATTTTTGTAGCAAGTGGTTGTTTCCGCCCTGTGTGCTCTTGCATCAGGGACACACGGGAAGAGACGACGACTGTAATTGTTAGCCTGTGCGCTTCCCTGGAAGCCAGGAAAGCATCCTCGTTTTTCTAGAGAGATTTAGGGGTTGTCACCAACCATAAAAGCTGAAGTGTATTTTTTAATCCCTTCAGGGACTTGTTCAGTGAATGTCGTATATACTCATCATGCTATGAGTGCAGAATTTTTGTGTGCCTAATAGTTGGTGCTTTAAAAGACATAAGACGAATCTCTGTATGATCATCGATTGCATCTGCAAAAGGGGGCTTAAACACCAAAGGTAACACGGGGATGTGTGATTAATGGCTGCAAGCTGATTACTTTTCAGGCCTTTCTCCTTATCTACAAGTGGTATAAGTTGGCACAAAGTCAGACAATGGATGTTTTAATCAATCCTGCTTTCACCTGTGACAGATCTCGGCCTGAAAAGGCGTGGGCAGTCGTGTGTCCTTCCTCTCCTTTGTCTATATTACAGGGTCTTGGGCTTCACTGTCTCTGACATGAGAGAAGAATTTATTCAAAATAATGGTTCTCATTTAGATAGGGCAGTTAGATATATCACCACGCCCGGACAGCGCGAGCAGACCTAATTCTCCCGCTCTATTAAACAAATAAAACATCACCCTGAGTCTGCCAGGAGCTCAAGATTTATTAGTTTGCCCAAGCCCCCATTACAAGATATCTCGAATTTCTTCTGTTGTTTGATTCAGAATTTTAATCATGCAAAAGTGTTTGGGAGTAGGAAAGAGGGGAAAAATGTGGGGTATGTTTCATTGAACAAAAAAGACATTAAATATTTTATTTCACTTTAACTTTTATACATTAAAATGCAAGTTTATGATCATTAGTCTTGTTATTTTAAGAACTATCTGCTTTTTATTTCTCCCTTAATGTGATATTAAATGACCTGGGGAAATGGCGAATTTCTTCACCATAAAAAAAACTGGAACCTTGTTTGGAGTTTTACAAGTATGTCTAGTACGCTGAAATGAAACACTTTATTTTATGTTACAATATTATTAATATTGGCCATTATTTGTGTGTACCTGGAACTCTGAAAACCAAGTATTTTTTCCTCTTACTTTCTAAATGAGGGCGCCCTGGGGCTCAAAGCATTTGAATACATTATTGTAGGTGGTAATTATTTGACTCAGAATTCTGACTGAATCTTTCTAAATTATAGTTTCTATACATCATGCTCTTTTCCATACACAGTGCTCACTGCTATATAATTGTTGAAGCACATGAGGATGAATATGTTCCTTACTAGTCATTATAAAAATATGAGCTTTATTAAAACCACAATGAGGTACCATTAAGATGGCTATTATAAAACACAAACCATGGAGAGCAGGACCAATAAAATGGTATTGGTTTGATCGAGATAGCATAAAGCATACAAGACAATGTGGAGTCATGCATGTCAACCAAGAGAGCTGCCAGTCAGCCATGACACTTTGGTTCAGGGGGGAAATTACCTAAGTCAGAGCAGACCCAACTGACAAGGAGACACACCTAAGACATCTGCACATGTGGTCAGAGCAGAAACATCTGGAAGGAGACGCACTTGAGATGTCTGTACATGTGATCAGAATAGCCACGTCTGCAGTGCGGGACCACCCACAGATAGGTTTCTGGGGAGATTCCACCCTTGCCATCATGGGTGCCAAGCAGAGCAACCATGTACCACCCAGAGGCTCCTGGGCACATCTCCCACTTGGCATCAGGGGCGCCAAGACATTTATCGAAAGACCCAAGAGGGTGAAGGACACCACTTTCACGGTATAACTGAGGCAGACTCCAGACCACGGCTGAGACGGCTGAGCCCCACACCCCACAGCGCTGCTCTAGGCCACACCGGTCTCCCTTGGCATCAGCCACCAGAGGCTCTGCCCTGCTGGACTGAGGACTTCATCTGCCCTGTTGCCCACCTGGCTCCAGAGATCCTTCCTTGCAAGACTCTGATAGCTCCCTTGTCCGCCGTGCTGTCTCCCAGACCTGCACACTGAGACTCAGGGACTCGGGTTCGTTATCCCCCATTGATTCCTGTGTGTGTGTGTTACATGTCTCTTAGATCGTTAGAGTATGAGTAGAATATTAATGTATGTTGATGTTTTACTTTGAGCGAACCCACATTCAATGAAATCTGAGTGAATAGTATAGTCACTGTGCGTGGCCCTCGTCTCTTCCTTGGTGCCGGGCTGCTCAGCGGGCGGCTGGCGGAGCAGTTGCCCGGCTGGTGTACAGGAAAGACCATATCAGGAACATACACTCGGGACCCAAACAAACAAATAGCAAATGTTAGCAAAGATGTGGACACATTGGAACTCCTGCACTGCCGGTAGAAATGTGAAGTAGTGCTGCCGCTGTGGAAAACAGTATGGCAGTTTCTCAAAAAGTTAGACACATAATTACCATGTAATCCAACAATTCCACTTCTAGGTATATACCCCAAAGAACTGAACAGGGGGGCTCAAGCAGCTGCTTGTATACCCAAGTTCATAGAGGCATTACTCACAACAGGCAAAAGGTAGAAAAAACCCAAATGTCCATGAACAAGTAAATGAATAAGTCAAATGTGGTCTATACATACAATGGATAATTATGCAGCTGTAAATATTAAATTATGATACATGCTACCACATGGGTGAGCATTGGAGACATTATACTAAGTGAAATAAACTGTAAAATGATAAATATTGTGTGATTTCACTTACATGAAGTACCTACAATAGATAAATTGATAGAGACAGGAAGTAGAAGTTACCAGGTGCTGCAGGAAGGGGAAAATATGGAATGATTATTTAAGCAGTATAGAGTGTCTCTTTGGGATAGTGAAAAAGTTATGGAATTGAAGAGCGGCGATAGTTGCAAAATATAGTTAAAGTACTTGAAGTATTGAACTGCACATTTAAAAACGGTTAAGCCCTGACTGGTGTGGCTCACTTGATTGGGCTTCATTCCATAAAGTGAAGAGTTGCTGGTTCAATTCCCAGTCAGGGCACGTGCCTGGGTTGCAGTTCCATCCCTGGTTGGGTGCTCAGGAGAGGCACCTGATCAATGTTTCTGTCTCACATCGATGCTCCTCTCCCCCTCTTCCTCCCTCCCTTCCCCTCTCTCTACAAATAAATAAATGAAATCCTTTAAAAAATAAAAATAAAAATGGTTAATATGGTAAATTTTACATTATGTGTATTATGACAATAGAAAGTATAATTGAAAAATGATAAAATTAGGATTTATAGAGCCCTCTCTCTGATATATATTAGAAGCTGAGCTTCTGTATTTCCATGACGAATAAGATGGTACGTATTCAAAGCATCAGACCAAGTCATGAGGGATGCTGATGACCATATGGAGGAGGAAGAGAATGGACAGAGAAAGACGAGATTAACACCTCCGTGTAACCATACCTCTGTAGTCACACACATTCTCCAAATTTGAAAGACCGGAGAATTCAATGCAGTGGTACTAAGATTAGCTGAAGAAAGTTACATAAAGCTTCATTGAGGATACAGAGTTTAGTTTACTCGAATGAGGTGGAAGAATGGGATCTGAGTGTGGATTGAAGCCCCGATGATACAGCAACTCTAAGGAAGGACTGAGTGTGTCAGCTGGAGGCTCAGAGGATCACTCAGCATGTATGTGGCCCGGGCGTTTCGTTCCTGAGCACGTGTCCTTAAGTAATCCCATTGTTGCCCTGAACTGTCAATCTCTCTTCCCTGAAATGCTAAACAATGCTTTGCTTGATGATTGTGTAGTTTATCAACCACAGAAAGTTTTACATTAAGTACAGACATTATGACCTATAGTAAGGTCATAATATTATATTTTGATTTCAGAATTTGGAATAAACTTTTTAACTATTGGGGCAGTTTTACATATTTGGTATCTAAAGAATATGTAATGTTTAATAGAGTTCTTTAAGTGAAAGAATCTGAATATAAATTTAAATGTGTAATAGATTTTGGGATTACACTTTTAAACTGAAACAATATATCCAAGAATTTTACTAAATTTGAAAAAACTGGAGGTACCTTATTTACAATTATACTTTATTATATTTACAAGACAGTTTTAAATGTATAGACAGGTTTTTCTTGTTGCAGTTTTGATTGTGAGTTGTTAGGAAGTTTTAAAAATACTGTCAAAATAAAACAAATTTATAAATACAGTCTCAAATATTTTAAAAAATGCGATTTACTAAATTTGTCAAAGGGATTAATTATTTAAAGTAGTTTAGTCTATTCTATTTGAATTAATTAAACATTCATCAAAGAAAATGTGAAAATAATTGCTCCTTGCTCATTAGTTTTAAAGAGTAGAACAAGATTTGTTAGTTAAATGAAGAGCTTAAAGAGAAGCTTTTCCTTTATAATTACAGCTTTAACAAAAGTTATATTAATATAAAAACTAACTAATTAGGCATAGTTTTTGCCATGCACAAAGGCCCCCTCAAGGCAATTACAAACTCACACTGATGATGTTGACATGACAACTACACTAATGTCCCCAGCTATCTCTTCCCCATTCCCTCCTCCACATACATTATCCAGAAACAGCCTGTGGACTTCATAGGAGGGCTCATCATGAAAGAAGGAAATCAGAAACTTCTTCTGTGGGAGCTCCGTGGGTGCAGAAAAGTCAATGTTTCAACCAGAAAAATACAGGGTCTTCTCCTCTACTGCCTTCTTTTTCTTCCCCTCCTTTTTCTACTTATCTTTCCCCTCCTCTTCTTTTTCTTCTCTTCCTCCTCCCCTTGCTCCTCCCTTCTTCCCTTCTTTCCTTTTCCTCCTCCCCCATAAAGATCATTTTCTCACCGTAAAAGATTGGCACTGTTCCCAAAGCCTTTGCTTGTCTAATTTTCGATATGGCCACTCCCTAAAGCAGCGCCTTCAGGTCGAATTGATATAGTGCAAGAAAGGGCCATTCTGAAAGGTATCAATTCTATGATTTTGTTTGTTAGGTAGATTTTTTTTTTTTAAGTCAGAAATAATCTGAATGGTGGAAATACAAGGGTACCTTGGTATTCGTCGTTAATTTCTTCCCATGAACAAACAAGGAGTGATAAAACATTTTCTCTTGCGGGGTGGCATCGTGACGCAGTAATTTCTAGCAAGTGTGAGGCGTCTGGAGCAAGTGCCAAGTGCCGAAACACATTTTTCCTGTCAAAATTCGATGAGTACAGGGTTTGATGAGATCTGAAGCCAATGAGTACTGAGGTGTGACTGTAAAGCCGAGAAGGGTAGGCATAAGGAAAAAAGAGTTTCTAAAAACCAGTAAACAATAATTTAAATTTTAACATACTCTTATAATCCTGTTTTCCTTTCTTGTTGACTGAAAGAGAATTATTTTTGATAAACTCACCTGATGATCTCAAGGAAAAGATGTAGAATTCATTTTCAAACAACCCCAGTTCTTCCAGAGAGGTGAACATAGTGAAAGTTTACTAATAAAGTAGGCAGCAAATAGGCCAGGTTCTCAGCACAGTGTAGACCCATTCAGGGCAAAGTTCCCAAGACAGGTTCTGTTGACCATTGTTGGGTATGTCATAAAAAGACAGTTCTGGGGTGAGATAAGCTGTTTAAAGTTAAACAAATTTTTTAAAAGGTTAACAGAAAGACATCTGGTATTCGTTGCAATGTAAATTCTATGAAGCACATTCCCACCTTCATCTTAGAGTGATGGAGTTCCACAGTATTTTGCTATCAGGAGTTTTGATTACTAATTTATTTGCCTTGTGTCACCTCATGAGGTCCTCGAGTTGCACAGAATGCCATTCAGAAAAGAAAACCTAAGTGTCAGAGGCAAAGCCATGAGCCAATTAAAAGTGCGTTTGCTGTACCTCCTTTTCCTTTTGCAGCCATTCCCCTTTCAGATCTTGGCGTGACCTTCACTATGCTTTTAGGAGTATTGTATTTGTTGCCTTATTCTAATCATGGAGTGAAAGTTTTTCTCTCGTGATGGATCTTAAAGGGAGTGGAGAGTGCAAGGCGGGCCACGCCAGGGCCCAGACCTCCCATGGGGAGGCCTTGGAAAAGTTCGGTCAGTTGGGCGGGATGAAGGCGATGTCTGGCAACTGGAATCACAGGTGAGAAAATAAACGGCCCTTTCCATTCACAATCTGATAGTCACTTCCTGCTGCTTTGAGGTGAAGACACTGGAAGTTCCAAGCTATTTTGAAAGACATTTCACTGATACCTGCCCAGCTTCCTAGACTGGTACAGCTAATGCCATTGTGTACCTGGATGGGTGAAGTACCTGCTGGTTTTCAAATACCAAATGTAAAGGTTCTTCTGGTTCACCGGCCCTGTCACCTTCTCTACTCCCCCTTACCATGTCCCTTAGGCACATCGTAGTCTTTGCATGTCACATGCAGGCAATAAGGAACTAGGAGGACGGAATCAGTCTTAGCCACATCACTGTACCAGCTGCTGCCATCTCCTCAAACCGCGTTGGATGACCACCTGGCTGACAACCTTTCCCTGTTACTCCTGGGGAAGCATGCCACTACCTTTGCCGTGCTTCTTTTAATGTCTTAAAAACCCCATACCAATTAGCTTTGCTAAAATAAATTAGCCAACAATTCTGAGAGGCCCACAGAGTTATATGTTTATTGCTCGCACGTCTGAAGTCAGCTGGGGACCAGCCAGGCTGCTCGCCGGCCTTGGCGGGGCTCACTCACTCGTGTGGGGTGAGCTGGGTGTTCAGCGCTCTAATCCGCTTTGCCAGGTGCCAGGCCACTCCATTACGCTCTGTGCGTTTCTCACCCTCCGGCAGGCTGGCCCGGGCATGTTCTCGCGGTGATGGCAGAGGCCCACGATAACAAGTGGAGACAGGAAGCCTTCTTGAAGTTTAGGCTCAGAACTGCCTCACTGCCATTTTTGCCTTATCTACTGGCTAGAGCAAGTCCAGATTCAAGTAGCAGGGTAGGTCATCCCGTCCACAGAGGCGAGCTCTGCAAAGTTACATGGCAAAAGAATTTAGACGTGGGGCGAGGCGAAGTAATGCTGTCAAATGATGCAATTTGCCGCGTCTCTGTCCCAGTCACATTTGGAGGTGGGAGAGGGCAAGCCGGGGCCTCGGTGCTTGGCTTTCCCTCTCCTTCCTCTGCCTCAGTTTTGTACATTCGTCAGGACCCCAAGGAGCTGGCTCCCACCCCTTCCTCTTATCACGAGGACAGGACCCCCCACCCCCACCTTACACATTATTGTGTAATTAGACCCACCAAGCAAGCTTCTTGAGTTATGAAAGAGCAACATAAAATAACTTAGGAAATTCTTTTCTATTTTTGACATCTGGCTCCCACGACTGCACTGCTGGTAGAGAAGCTGAGAAATTTAGGTTTGGATCTCAGCGCTCACTATTGGCCTCTTGCTCTTCTTCCCTTGAGAAATAAGCCTTAAGTTTAACTTTGAAAATTTAAAGCTGCTAGGGAACATGATTTAATGGAAAAATAAAAATGCATCAGTTTAATATTTACAAAATACACTCCTATTACATTTTATTTCTAACTTCAGGTACAGATTTTACTTCAGGCAGTGGATTTTATTGCTTGATTTCATAGTTTATTCTAAGGATATTTACATTTGATACAAGACTTAAGCTATTTCATCTCTCTGGGTTTCCATTTCCTTATCTATAAAACTAAAGGTATTGGAATTGAAATGTAGGAGCTTGAGAAGCTTAACTTTTCTAGGTTTTAGTTTCTCATCTGTAAAATGAAGGATCTTGGAAATCCCTTGCAGCCCAACACCCAGTTACTCTTAAAATTCCAAGCACCCTCAAGACCTAAAGTCAATACTCAAACAGTAGCAGTGGAAAAATTTTAATACTGGACAAATGGGAAGGTGGCTATTTGGAAACAAAGGCTCTATTCAGTGCCATTCAAATCTGACAAAGAACTGTAGTACAAGTTCTAAGGCCAGTTCTGCTGGAGACTGGAACACCGCCTGGACAAAGACAAAAGATCTGGGGAATGTTGACTTTCTAAGGAAGAAGTCAGGTGTACCCAACCTACTTGCACTGAAAGCAGCTAAGTGATTGAGAGAAGATTGAGAGTCCGTGTAGGGTAGAAGGAAAGTCAACTGAGAGCATAGAAAATAGCAATAGAAGTGGTCCAAATGAAGCTTCTTTGTCAGTAATTCTGTAATTTTTTGCACTTCAGTATTTCATTCAATATTTCATTACCTTCATTTCTCCACAGATATTCACAAATTCTCTGGGCGTCTGTCACTTGCACTAACAGTATTCTATTGACACACTGACCTCACCCAGAGATATAAAAAGGATTACTAAGAACTTGATAAAAATATTCATGGTGTAAATAAAATTACTAATATGACCAATTCGCAGGTATTTTGAAGAGAGACGTGACTCCTGTAACTGTTAATAGATATAAATACTTTCACCTAAGTCAGTTTCTTTAAAGGGGTAATACTAACCATAGTAAAGGGACTTTATATTTTGATACTGCATATGGATAAAGAAAAGGCTATTCATATCAAAGAGAAGACTTTTTAAAATATGGATCTAAACAGGCACAGAAATAATGAAGATGAAGGGAGAACCCCTCTACAACTTCCTCCTGTGGGCATCCAGAGATGGGGGATTATAAATAAAGGGGATGCTTCTTGCATGTACTATTTCTTCCTAAAGGTTTAAAAATAGAGCCTTGACCAGCAGTTTCCTTCTTGGGCAGTAGCCAATGAGAGAGGTCAAGAGGACTTTGAGTTCTTCGGCGCATGCGATAGGACTTTCCCCTCTAACCCGAGCATCATGCCCTCCCTTCTCCTAACAACTGTAGATGAGACTAGTATAGGCAGGACTCAGATCTGGTGACTACCTAATTATATTACCAATGTAGGAAACATCTGTCTGTCTACCCCACCCCCTTTTCTCTCCTCTCCTCCCCTCTCCCCTCCCTCCCTCTCTGTCTCTTGTCTGTCTGTCTGTCTGTCTGTCTGTCTCTCTCTCTCTCTCTCTCTCTCACACACACACCATATATACACACATAGACATGCATATAATGTGAATTCACAGGCTTAAACAACTGTACAAAATATCCCATGTAAAGAAATAATATTGGAATAAGGTGAGTGACATTTTATAATAGCATTGATAATGTGCCATAGGATACAAGGAAAGAAGTTCACAATATAAAGCAATTCAAAATTGCTTTTAAAAATGGAAAAACCAGGAAATACAAGCTATAAAAAAACCCAAAAATGTTCAACCCAAAGCTACAGTGTATCGGGTAAGTCATCAGATGAATAACAGCTGACAAAGAAATTAAATTAGTATGGTGAACAGCACATGAAGGAATTCTCTCAGAAAGCACCAGGTAATAATAAATAGGAAATTAAAAGATATTACTCATAGCAATAGAAGACTAAGTCCAGGAATCCCAACAGAAGAAAAAATGGAAAAGAGGAAGTAACTAAAGAAATGATGAAAATAATCTTCGTAAGATTAAGGATGAGAGACTCTGATTAAAAAGGTTTACAGAGAAACAGGAGAACTGTCAAACAAGAGAGAAAAGGAAAACTTCAGACCCATGCACATTGCAGTGGCACTAAAGAAAATTAAAGGTAATTTTAATGGTTTCAAGAGAACAGATGACATACAAAAATTAACCGGAATTAGATCGAATTTCTCAACAGGAGCACTGTAAGTAAGAAGAAAATGGAAGAGTATGTTTAAGACTCTGAATGAAGTGGGATGAAAGGGGGGGAACTGGAGAGAGGGTGTCAAAGTACAAACTTCCAGTTATAAGGAAAAGAAGTGCAGGGGGTGTAACGACAGCCCACTGACTACAGCTAACGCTGCAGGGTGATAGACAAGGAAGTTGTTAAGAGAGGGTGTCGTAGGAGTTTGTGTCACAAGGAGAATTTTTTCTTTTATTCTTTTCCTTTTATTGTATCTACGTGAGAGAACGGGTATTACCTAAACCTATTGTGGTGATCACTTCATAATACATGTAAATCAAACCATCATGCTGTGTGCCTCAAACTTATAAAGTGATGTTATTTGTCAGTGAAATTAGAAAAACTAAAAGATATCAAGTGAAACTAATTTTGTTTCACGTAAAATTTTATACCTAGCCAAATTGTCATTCAAATGCAAGAACACAATAGCCTTAGAAGTTGTGGCGGGCAGAATTCTAAACACCCTGCATGATCCCTGGCCTGTGGGTACGTGCCCAGGCGGTCCCCTGGGCTGTAAATACGATGAGCTTTACTGCTGTGATGAACTGATGTTAGATGGCACAGTCGACTTGGAGAAAGATTATCCAGGCGGGGTTTTGTCTAATCACATGAGCCCTTTAAATCCAGACCTAGAGATCAGAAACAGGGAGAGGCAGAGATTTAAAATAGCAGAGACATTGTCCTGCTGGGCTTCAGGAAGCAACTGGCAAGTTTTGGAGAGGCTGACATAGCAAACAATGGCAGGCAGCCCCAGGGGCTGAGAGCGGCCCCTCCATCAATAGTCAGCAAGAACTGGATTCTGCCAGCTACCTGGAAATGGATCCCTGTCCGGATCCCCGATCCTCCAGGTAAGAGCTCAGCTCAGGTAACGCCTTGCATTCCACCGTGAGAGACCCTGAGCTGAGGACCCAGGGCTCCATGCCAAGCTCTAGCCCACCGCAGCTCTGAGATATTAAATTCATGTGGTTTTAAACTGCTAACTTTATCATACGTGGTTACTTAGCAATATCAACGAATGCAGACGTCTTGCCACATAAACACTTTTTTGAAAACAACTGGAGTTTTCAAGTAAGAAGAAAAATCCAGTGACTATTTCGAGAGTAAGACAAATCGAGAACATTAAAGGATACTTTTATTTCACTAACAAACATGTTCGAAAGCTCCTAGAAAAACATTAGCTAATTAATACCAACCATATGTCTTTTTAAAATTGTGGTTAACTTATTGTCCCAAACTTAGACAACCATTTTATTCTGCGCTAGACTTTAGAAGGCAGGAATTTGGAGAGGGCTGACTGCAACAGCTCTCGGGATCGCTTTCCACGGCAGGTAGGTGTGAGCTGGGACTGCAACCTTCTACCCTGCCTAACAATTAAAGGTTGTGAACTTCAGCTTGGCCCTGTGCTAAGAAGAACTGCAGGAATTTAAAATAGCCTCTTTGTAGTCTGATCAGTCTTTAAAGACTATTGCCTTGCCTGGGACTCAAAAATCCTGTTTACCTGTCAAGGTTGAGAAATGACTTTATTGTTGTAGCCGCCAGCTGCGTTTCCACCAGAAAGAGGTGGGGAACACAGAGCAACAGAGTCCACAGTTTAACCCGACATGAATATGTTAAAATCAAATGCAAGTAGTGACCAGCTTTGAAAATTCCCTACTTGCTTAGTCATACAAACAAAGCCTAATTTAGTTTATTCGGCAATACTGACTTGACCTGGGTCATTTCTTGCTTATGTGTCTGGAAATAATAAGCAAAACTTAAACTGTTCCCCAAGGTTGATATGAGGTGACCACTGAAAATTCTAATATAACCAATCACTGTAAAGAATAAACAGTCACTGCTTTCTCACTATATAAGCTACTTCATCACGATGTATCCTTGAACCTCATTCCATGTTTTGGTTTGGGTACTCCTGGTTTGCAGACTGTCTTTTTGATGTGTGTGCAATAAATTTTTAGCAATTACTGCTTCAGCGATGTGTTGGTTTACGCTGACTATTTACGAGCCTTGGACAAAAATTTCACACCTAGTTTTTATTTACTATCAGATGAACCAACTATGTGGTAACTGCTGTGTTACACTCTTAGCTATGACAATGAAGATCATATTTCCGCCTTAGAGGAGTTCCTAGCCTCAGGGCAGAGGCAGATGTGTAAAGGGCTAATTACCACTTTACATAAGTAATCCTGTAATAATGGCATGAGCAAAGCATTATGAGAACACAGGCAAAGCTCAACTAAAAAGTACTCAGGAAATACCTGCACCTTAAGCCTCAAGATTCTATTCCTGCTGAAATAGGACTACTTCACTGGCAAAAGATAACATAGTTTAGAAAAAGTAGTGTGTGTTACAGCCATGGGACAGAAACTGTTGACATCCTTTTCTTGAAAGAAAAATACTTTCTTGCCAATTCGAGACATTTGACCTGGTGTCACATGAGGAAAACCAACCAGTTCTGGTATTCTTGTTTTTGTTTGTTTGTTTGTTTGTTACTTTTTTGTTATTGTTTGGTTATACTAATTGAAAGGTTGCTTTCTAAAACTCCATTGTGCTTGCAAATCAAAAGCACAATGAAATACTACCTCACACTTATTAGAATAGCTGTTATCAATAAGACAAGAACTAACAAGTGTTGAGGAGGCTGTGGAGAAAAGGGAACCCTTGTTCACTGCTGGTGGGAATGTACACTGGTCCAGACACTATGGAAAACAGCATGGAGTCTCCTCAAAAGATTAAAAACAGAATCACCATATGACCCAGCAACCCCTCTTCTGGGTATCTACTTGAAAAATTTGAAAACATTTATTCATAAAGATACATGTACTGCTAAGTTTATTGCAGTATTATTCATGGTAGTGAAGACATGAAAACAACCTAAGTGTCCTTTGATAGATGTTTGGATAAAAAAGATGTGGAACACATAGACACTGGAATATGACTCAGTCATAAGAAAGGATGAAATACTACCATTTGCAACAATATGGGTGGATCTTGAGAGCATCATGCTAAGAGAAATAAGTCAGACAGAAAAGGACAAGAACCATTTGATTCCACTCACGTGTGGGATGTAAAGCAGAGAACAAAAAATGACAAACAAAACAAACAAGCTCATAGACACAGATAACATTATGAAGGTTCTCAGAGGGGAAGGAAGGTTGGGGAAAGTTGAAGAGGTCAAACATATGGTGACACAGGGATACTAGACTTTGGATGGTGAGCGCAAAACGCAATATACCGATGATGTTTTATGGAATTGTATACTTAAAACTTATGTAATGCTATTTACCAATGTCACCCTAATATATTTAGTTAAAAAAGAAAGAAAACATCATTTTCCTAAGATCATTTAGTTAAAGATGCATAGAATTTTGTCTCCAACAATTAAATTTATCTCTTTTTGAACTTTAAAAATCTCTTTGATTACCGTGATGGCCTACTATTTGGAAGACATCAGTGAAATACTGCAGAACACATCGAGATGGAAAAAATAATCAGCTTCTAGCCTTATGTGTCTTCTAGGACAAGAGGCTGCGGTGCGAAAATAAATTTAGGCAGAATAAAACGAATGCCATCAAAATGTTGTGGAAAATAAGGTGCCTGTGCTTTGAGTTCTGATCCTCATTCTTATTGTTTTGGTTGCTGTCTGTCATCTCAACAACATAATGTAACTTCAGGTTTAGACTCTGAGTGTTTTTATAATTTCATCCTAGAAGAGGATTTTATAATTTGAAGTGGCTCTAGATGAGGACAGTAAATGTCAGAGAAGTTTACTCATCTGTGGTCACACCTTTAAGCCGCCAGGTTCTGACACAATGTTTTGTACTGTTTACTCTCTAAATCAGGGACAGCGAGCCTATGACCAGTTGCCAAATGTGGCTCACAGCTATGTCTTAATGTTATTATTTTTAGGTACTCCAGTATTTCAAAACAATTTCTTTGATTTCTTATGGCAGGACATGTTTTCAGTAATATGCAGGGTGGAACAAAAAAAGTCACTTTACAGTTATTTGTCTGAAAAATAATACAATATTACTAAATAAGAATACAAGAATGAACTTTGTTTTTCACACACTTACTAGTGTAACCCGGCTTTTGCCCCCCACCCCCTCCCGTATATGTGCATGATTTGAGCGTTTTACGGTGGTCAGCCTCCAGGAGTAGCTGAGTCTGCAATTCCTGAAAATCCATCTTCTACAGCACCTACCACATACTAAATGAAAGGCACGACTTGCAATTCCCAGAGCCTGATAGGTCCCGTTTAGATTTTGGGTCTTTGCATTTACAGTGCCCACTTCTTGGGACAAACATTTCCAACTTGCCTTTTCTTAAACTGAGTGTTATTTATATCAAGACCCCGCTAATGAGCCACCTCCCTAGGAAGCTGGGCTGGTCTGGCTTTGCCATGTCTTCTCATAAGCACTGTATCCTGAATGTATTTCTTGCAAGGCACATCAACTCTATATTGTAATCATCTTTTTCCTTAAACACAAATTGAGGGCAAGTATTATCTATTCATCTTGGAATCTCTGGTGCTGTGCAACATCTCTGATACATGGAAAAATTTCAATAACCGACTAATGTTGTTTTGTTAAATTGTGTAAAGGTGGTGAAAACGACATGAGAATTCCATATTTATTCATACTGTATTGGAAAGTACTCTAGCTCTTAGAAAAATACTCTAGAAAGGCACTGTCTTTGGATTTGTGACTTAACATTGTATACCTTTTGTAAAAAGGCATTTATTTATTTTGTAAAAAGATTTTGTTTATTTTTAGACAGAGGGGAAGGGGAAGAAAGGGAGAGAAACATCAATGTGTGGTTGCCTGTCATGTGCCCCCTACTGGGTACTTGTCCCACAACCCAGGCGTGTGCTGGAACCACCGACCCTTTGGTTCACAGGCTGATTCAGCTCAATGCACTGAGCTATACCAGCCAGGGCTAATTTTTAGTCTTTAATAATATGTTAAACTCCTCAAGGGAAAATAATTATAAATCTTAAGCGACATAGTCAACATGATACTGAAAAAGGGAGAATAGACAAAGAAATTTCACTGCCTAAAAAAAAATTTTTGAAAAGTGTGGCTTAGTAAGGTTGAATCTAGGCCAAAGGGAGATAAAATGTACAAGAGTGTAGAAGAAGAAAATCGATAAAATTTCGAGTGAAACCTCCTGCAGGAAAGGCGTCTTTGAACTGTGAACCTCCTTGATGGATGATTTTGCCAACTGAAGACCCTCTTCCAAGGCCGGCAGCTCCTCCCAGGAGGTGCACCCCGGGTTTTGGGTTTATCATCACCTTCCAATCACATCTGGCTCTTTGTTTTAGGTTCTCAGTAATGAACTCTCAACTCAAGGAGACCTTGTGTCTCCCTGGCCCGCTATTTTCCTTCTGAAAGCGGGGCAGAACTCGGAGAGAGGGAGGCAGTGGGGGTGGGGCGAGTCAACCTCCACCTATATTACAGATACATCCCCAGTGGTAAAAGAAAACTTGTTAGAGTGGTTTTTCTCATTCTTATTGGTTTGCTAACCACTCAGGATAGTTGTACTTGGTTGAAGGGTTGATTGAAATACTAACTTCAGAAAAACTAACAAAAAACCCTTGAATCAAATCATAACTTCTAGATAAGCTTCAGCTCTGAGCGGAGCACAGTTAATAAATATTAAGTGTGACTCTCTTTGCCGTGGGGTGATGTGAGTTTGATTTCAGGACTCAAGCACCTGGTGTTTATTGAGCAATATTGTTCCTGCAAACTCTGACTTCATGGAAGAGTAAAGGGTAATAATCAAGGGCTGGATGAGAGCCAGACCCCAGGGCAGGAACAGTGTTAGACAGTAGTACCCCTGTTGATCTGATTGAAACCGGGATGGAACAGACCTTGCGAAGTGATCCCCTCTAATACAGCAGGAAGAAGGCGCGCCGTAGGACTGAAATGTACCTGCACCCTGAAGCACCGGAGACAGGAGGACAACAGTCATGGGCCAGAATAAGCTAATATTCTTGGCATGGAATCACTGGTGCAAGATCCAAGGAAAGGAAAAGGACCTACAGGGAGAGCTGCAGTAACCCAAGAGGAAAGTACAAACCTCTTTCTGAAATCTTGAAAAATTTACCTACCTATGTCCTGTGCGGTTTCCCCTAACTCTGCTCTCTCAGCAATACTCTAAAGGAAGATTTTCCCCTCTCGGTCTCTACAATGGGAGAACAGAGAAGCCAAAATAATGACCCAGCAGAGCCACTGGCACAGAAGGATTACCATGTGCCTTTGCAGAGTATTTTATTGCTTGGAGAAACTGAATGTGGTTGGGACTGAGGGAAAAAGAAGACAGAACTGAAAGAAAAGGCCTGGCCAAGCGGCGAGAGGTAGACAAGACAGTATCATGAGGTAGAGACTCCACACTGGGCAGTCTATCCATGTAGACCCTCCCTGGAACCCAGTGTCTGTCTAGCTCCTTTTGCAAAAATCCTAGACTTTTGTATATGCTCATCTGAGTGTGGAAGTATCGTAGGTGCAGACGAAGGGATGAAAGGAAAACTCGACCCCTGACCAAGGTGGAAATAAACAGAGCCATCTGGGCATTTCCCTTTGAGCTGGAGAAATAGTGAGTATGTGGCCAATGTTAAAAGCTTCATATATGAGGTCATTGGTTTCAAGGAACTTGATGAGTTGTTAGGAAACCCTGAAAAATTCTGCAAAAAATGTCAACAAAACCTTTCGAATGCTGAATAAAATTTTAAAAAGTAGCTATCACATAAATAAATAAGTAGGATCTAAATAAATTGATGGAAAGTTTCCGAAGCCAGGAAAGAAGCAGGAGCACTAGTCCGGAAGGTAACTGAATGCTGAAGCTGCCCAAGGCCCAGGGAAATGGGCCTCTGGTAGCCTAGGGGTCTGGTTTTCAATGACCGAAGGCAGGCGAGACATAGATGAGGGCCGCTGTATAGTGAAGAACTGGACTGAAGACTCTGCTGTAAAGCCCAGGGTTCTAAATACCTGGGTGGTGGAAGGGCTGACATAGGAGGCCCCTTTGGCTAGGACTGACTTTGGCTAAGGGGAGAAACAATAGTTTTCCCCCAATATTTTTGTCAATAGGCCTGCTCCTTAATGGGCTCATAGCTTTCTGGGACGTAGAGAAAGTAGGCAAATTCTTTCCTGGTGAAACATTCCCACATCAAACCTCAACAGATTCCCACAGCATTTTGCCAAATGTATGCTCGGAAACAAAGATCAGGAAACAAAACACGGATTTGTGAATGAGAGGCAGCAGGGCTGACAGATAGTGGAAAGAGACAGACGTTGGAGTTATTAGAAAGACAAAATGAGCATGACTAATACATTTACATAATAAAATGTGGAATGAAGAACATGAATAAGGATCAAGCACCTATCAAAGATGAGCAGACATAGTTGAAGACAAGCAAAATTGAACTTTCAGAAACAAAAAATGTGGTCAGTGAAATTAAAACTAAGTTAACAAAATAACAGTTTAAGAGAAAATTTTAAGCTGGAAGATAAGAAATCATACAACTGTTACAGATACAAAGTGATGGAAATATGTGAAATAGAGGTTGAAAAACATAAAAGGCAGAATGAGCTAATCTAACACATGTATAATCAAAGTTCTGAAAAAAAATAGGCTGAAGAGACAATATTTAAGTGGATAATGGCTGAGAATTTCATGAGAACTAATGAACTCATTCTGATAAACACTAACAAATCCCAAATAAGATAAGTTATTATATGTAGGTTCAAAATTTTTCTCCAGCGAACAGATGTCATTTGCTGCATCAGATTTTCAGGAGAGCCCATCATGTTGCTGCCATTGTGGTGACCAGTTGTCCTTCCATCTGCCTCCCTTTAATTCCTAGCTTATAATTTTTACATTACATCCAATTGTCTCCTCAGCCTGTCCTGTACATAGGAAAAGAAAAGCCTCAGAGCACCAAATAAAACAATAGGCATTTAGAAAAAGCAGAGAGAAAAGATGGGTTATGAGCAAAGACATGGCAACTATTCTTAACATATGACTTCCCAATGAGAGGCATCACCAACCTTGAAGCACCATCTCAGTGAGGAAACAGATGCACACTTAGAACAGACGAGGACAGAGTCATGCCAACACAAACAAGCGCCAAGGAACTATTCTAGAAGGAGAAGAACGTGACTTGAAGCTAACACGGGAAGTCTCCTCGAAAAGGAAACCTCTTGAGATGGTGGTTGAAAGAGGCTTGTGCTTCAAGTGTCAAACATTAACCAGAAGAAAAAGAACACATTGGAAGGGACCGGGAAGTAGACGGTAGCAAAGTGATGTGTTCTTTCGGGTAAATATAATTATACTAATTTATAAACAGAGGTGAAATTCAGTGTATCAGCTAATGAAAAGCTTTTTAGATAACACCCTGTGGAGTTAGCGTCTGATTTTTTAAGCAATTGCTTTAAGGTCAGCTGTGGCTGCCACTTGGTATGGGAAGTTGGTGTTTGATCTTTTCCTTTGCAAGTCAAAATAGCATGTTATCATCTGCTTCCATGTTAATTCAAAAAGCTACTCAATAGCGTCTGCTTTACTGCTCATTTTGTGATTTTTTGTTGTTGAAACTGTAGGTGCAGACATGATTCTTTTTCTCTACCCATGAAAGGTTATTAAATTTGGACTACACAAAAAATCGGATAGCTCAGTTACAAAGCTGAATGCTTTTTAGGTTCCCAGGGAAAAAATGTTCATTTCACAATTATTTTGTAATAATATTTCAAGGTCATTTTAACTGGCTGTTTCCTCCCATGCTTGTTTCTTGATTTCCTCTCCAAGAAAGTTTATGTAAATTTCTGTATGTTTTATTGAAACATAGGGAGAATTATAAACATGTTACTTTGTGTCATTTCTCTAGCTATAGGTCCTTTGCCACTTTTCTTATCGAAGTCCAGTTTTGCCATAGGTAAATTGGGGATGAGAACTCCCACCTTGCTGACTTTAGCTTTAGGATTAACCACGGTGTATATTAAGCCACAAGGCTATCCCTGCTACCGTGTAGGCAGTGGCGGATGCAACCATTGTTAATTGTATATGGGCCAATGCCCACAAAATATTAGCGAAGCTGTGACTTTGCTAATGGACATGGTTTCAAATACTAGATTCAACACTTAATTTCTGTGTGATCCTGGACAAGTTTATCTTGGATCTTCAGTTTGCAAATGATGCCAAATAGATTTTAAACTAAGCCCACATTAGAGTATCTCCCAATTCTATATTTTCCATTCATGCCATGCCATGCTAACATCACAAAACAATATCTTACCGCAGTGGATCCACACCTGTGAGTTAAGTTTGTATGATTAATGGTACTTAATTAAGTAGGTCAGTGTCTTTGAGCCTTTAATTCCAGGACCTTTCTCTCAGTGTTTGAGTGGATAAGAATTAGTATATATCTGGCATGAAATTTCCCACTAAACAATCATAAGAAGAAAAGCTAGCTAATTATGATGATATTGTGATATTACCTCAAAGTAATTTTGATACAAAATTGTAGCAACGATTTTTGTTCAGGATTATCCACAAATCACTATTTGTAGTTACATCAACCTACAAAAATCAACCACGGCACATTGGAAACCTCTAACTGTGGCAGTTATGTCACGTATATTCCCTTTGGAAAGGAGAGACGACACCCTATACTGGACTACTTCTCTATAACCTTTGACATGTAGTCAATTCTGAATGCAGAGTCAGCAATGAGTACATGCTAGGGAAAGGGTGATTTGATATTAGTTTTAGGCTTCTCAAAGCCCATTTTGAATCCACAAATCTTAGATTTCCCAAACTAAGCATTTTGTAAATGCAAACAAAAGTAGATTTTAAAGGAAAGGTCTGTGTTTTGGGGGTGAGACAAGCAAATGAAACAGTAAAGCTTCCAACACAATTCACATACCCATATTAGCTCTTTGGGTATGGATGAAAATACCTTCAGATATCATGTGTAACTGTTTTCAAAACTTCAATTTGCACTGTATTTGAACATAAAAGTTAACTTTGCAAGAATAAGGTTTTCCTTTGCCTACACTTTGACTTTATTTCTTATTTATGTTTCAAACAGAACAATGTTGCCAACCTTCCCCTTTGAAAGCCATTTTTCAGGGAAAAAGCTATTGAATGTTTTTGTGAGTTGCTGACTTTATGCAATCTATAGTAAATTTTGAAGTGCTTTCTTGGAACATAGCACCATTTTCTACAAGCAATATTGGTCAAGAATCCAAACAGGCATGATATTACACTTACCTAACATTTGCTTTGCTGTGTCAGTTGCATGAGAGTGGTTACTTCTGTGGTTTGTTGAATTAATACAGTGTTTATTGACAACCCTTTCTTATACCAGACTGACCTGGCTTTTGGTGAATCCTTATTGGAGATATTTTAACATGTAATCACTATTGTCTCTTTTAAGATCTACAGCTGAGAAATTTTACTGATATCTTTGTCACTACTTAAGACATCAGTTCTGAGGTCTACATTACTTAGATATTTCATTAGATACAAGTTACCTCGTTTCTCTATGCTGCAGTTTCTTTTAAAATAAAGTAGAAATATAGGCTGAGTTTCTGTGTAAGACTAAAGACTCTTTCTGGAAATGTCTTTTGGGCTCCTCTAATCAGAGGAAGTGCAAAACTCTAGTTTAAACTTGAGATTCTCCAGTCAAATTTTATATGAAGACTTCTTCATTTTAATAAAAAAAAAATCAAGCTGTAAATGGCTTATTAGGAGGTAAATAGTTAAGTTGTACAGCTATTACAAAATGTTGGCTTAAAATAATGTTTAATGCCATAGAGAAATTTTTGTAACTCCCAAACATTAAAAATATTATACTACAATGTAAGTGAATCAAACATAGAGCATATTCCATGACAAAAATAATTATTTGATGATTATGGCTCTTCTCCCTTGATTCACGTTGATAGTAGAGTTTATCCCAGAAGAAAGCAATGTGTTTTTAATAACACTTTGCAAGTGTGTGTTCTGACACACAAGTGCTGTAGGGGATTAATTGGTGTTCTACTGTGAAATGGTTCTGAGACTGAGAAATTTGAAAAATGAGCCAAACAATATCAAACAGCATTTTAAATTGCAGGATTCTCTGGAACTCTTAGTATGCTGGTAGTCATTTTGGACTTCAAAGGGAGAAAAACAATTTATATTTTGATATAAATCTAATTCTATCGCTTTTTTCCATTCATAGAACTTTTTTTGTGTTCTGTTCAAGAAATCTGTACATACCTCAAGATTGCAAAGATTTTCTCCCATGCTTTCTATATAGTTTATTTTTTAGTTTTTACATGTATTGCATTAATTTTCATGAGTGATGTGAGTTTGGGAATTGAAAATAATTTTTTTTTTTCAACTAACAACCCAGTTGTCCCTATATCGTTTTTTGAATAGATCATTCTTTCACTTGTACTCTAGCACAATTGCCAAAACAGATCAGCCATGTATCAGTGGATTTTTTTTTTCTGAACTGTTTATTCTGTTCCATTGCTTTTTGGATGTATTCTTATGCCATTACTACCTTTCTATATTGCTTTGGTCTTTTATAGCTTTAGATTAAATCTTGATATCTGGTAGCATAAATTCTCCTACATTTTTCTTTTTTAAAAGTGTTTTGTCTCTTTCAGGTTCCCTGTATTTGCATATCCATTTCACAATCAGCTCCGCAAGTTGTACAGGAAAGCCTGCCAGGGTTACATTGAATCTATAGATACCTGGGGAGAAACTGATGTCTTAACGTTGACTCTTCCAATTCATGAATATGGTATCTCTTGAAACATTTAGATAAAAGAATTGATAAACTTCTTCTGTAAAGGGCAAGCTCTTAAATATTATTTAAGCTTTGATAAATTATATGGTCTCTTGGAATTTCTCAACTGCAAAAGCAGTATACCTAAATGAAACAAATGGGTGTGGCTGAATGCTAAAAACAAAACAGGCTCATTTAAACGTGATTCACTGTATTAAAATAAGCTATTTGCAGCTGGTCTATAACTCCCAGGCCAATTTCATTACGGAAACACAATGAGCTACAGAAGCATAAATTCAAAGGAACCGATGAGTCTCCTCTGTCACAGTGGCTAACGTTACTCTGCAGCAAATAAAACTGGACTGAGAGATACTGCCTCTGAAGGTTTTTTCCTTCAGAACTTTCTATGTCAGAAGCAGGGGTGGGTGGTTGTCAATTCAGAGGCTGCAGAGGGTAGGGGATGTGTACTCAAGCCAGACCACCTGAGTTCAAATCCTTGCTGGGCCACTCAATTGCATGTAACTGTAGGTGAGTCGTGTAATCTCTCTGGGCCTTGGTTTCTCTGCTTGCAAAATGGAGATAGTAATAGTTCATATCTCCCAGCATTGCTGTGAGGGTTTAATGAGTTAATATTTGTGCTTAGCAAGTACCTGGGGATACACCGTAGGGACTACAGAAGTATTAACTGGCACTGCTACAGCTCTGAGAAAGCAGTAGCTCAAGAAGCTCTTGAAAACTTAAGTAACCTTTAAGATGAAGAGTATTACTCTATTGTCAGGACCACCAAAAAGCCAGAGAATGGGAGCATCCTTGAGGTAAGGCTGTTTTTCACAGGTGCTTTAACCAGAATGGAAGTTGGAAGTATCCTGGGCCATGTTTCTCAAAGACCAGAAGATAACTTGTTGTCTTGGCCTGCGGTTTATTTTTTGAAAAATCATAAATAAGGTTATAACGTGGACTTTGAACACCAAATCAGATGAACTGAGCTAATTTTAACTCCTTCCATGCAGTCTCAGAAGCTATAGAAAATATTTACTTGTAGTTTATTTTAAAGGCAACGGCCCAAATGCTAAACATTGTCTTTGGAATGAAAATTCAGACACTAAAATTTACTAAACTGTAATTTTATTGTTAATTCTTTAAATGCAGAGAACTATTATGGTCATTTCTGTGAATTTAGTTAATTTCTGCTGCCTTTCCACATTATAATTTTATTAGTTATTTTAAGGCAGTTTCAAATTATTTCATCAATCTTGGTCTTCACATTTAACTTATACAGTGGAATTTACTTGTTCATTGGTGTGAGTAATTTTCAATATCTTGCTAAACAGCCTGTGGCAACTAGAAAACAAGTTGCATATATTAGACTTTTCTGTTTGTGCACAGTGCAAAAAAGAATTTATGCTGAAAACCCAACGTTATTGAGTTACAGGCACTTATATAATTAATTCAAAAATACTTTTCTTTCTGTAGTTGAGAAAACAATTTTATATATTTGGTAGGCAAGCAGGAGAGCAAGACATTTATTATGGCTTTTATCATTTTTTATTTCACTTTATTGCTATTTATGTTATTTTATCTCCGTACTCCAACTAAATATTTTCTATATCATTCTACCCACCTTGTCCCAGAACTTACATACCAATATTTGTAGCCCGATTTTATTATTCTGTGTACCCAGATGGTGCTTTAAAGCTCAGTTGTATGATGAAAATTCCCATCAGTTTCAGCGTCTTGTGAAGACTCTGCAGGAGCTTAGAACATTCAAGGTGGCCATACATTCAAAGTATAGTGCCAGCCATTGATTCCCTTTGGGCCTGGGGACAACCGGTGAGATTCTGGAGTCCGTCAGCCAGTGAGGTCGGCTAAGATCACATTCTTCCACTTCCCTGGGCTGCCTCGAATGAAGCAGGGTTTAGGATGTGATGATGAGTCCTCTGGCAGCAGGTGTATCTGGTTCTGCTGGCTGGTGCTGAGTGTGGCCAGTAAGGTGCCTTCCAACAGCTGCAGACCAGGGGGGCGTTGAAAGAGGTCTGGGAGGAGGTCGCCGGCAGGAGTGCAAGAAGCTCTGCTGTTGTCCAAGTTGAGGCTGGAGACACAGATCCACTTCTCCATCCCTAATCTCTAAATTCACATGGACACATACTTTAGTCCTTTTCTGGTTGCGATATCTTTTGCAAAGAATGCCAATCCAGATGCAGGCTCTCACAAGACTCTCACTGGGCAGATCAGAGCTTCAGTAAATTGCTATGAAAAGTCTGATTGGATCTGAAATCAGTAGCATAATTTTCACAAGAAAATTCAGCACTACATTGTCTTGGACAGAAGGATGATTGTTTCATTTAACTATAATTTCTAACTGTGGTAAAGTTTTGAATGGTTGTACAAAACTGTTTACACTTTTACATGTCATTTATTTTGTTTTATGTGGGACTTTATGCAGTTTGATATTTAAATAACTTCTAATATGTTTCTATTTTATTTTTAACATGTATGTGATACCAAAAAAAAAAAAAGCACAGATAAATGTTTTACTAAGCTCCACAAAGCCTTATCATTTTTTCTATGATATAACTTTGAAAAATTTGGTGGAGTACCTTCCACTAGGGATTTTTGTTGGTTCACATGTGTGCAAGTTTCTCCAAAGTGCTTCCAAAATTGGGTACGAGGACTTTTCTGCTGATTCTGGAGTGCAGATTACTCAGCCTCACCAATAAAATGCTACCATAACACAATTTCACAAGATGCCATTAAATGGGATCGTGTGCAATGTTTACACTCCACTACGCACCAGACTGCTAAAATGATCAGCAGACAGGCTCTTTCCTTCAAGTTCACCTTCCGTGCCAGTTGCTTTGGACAAAGTATTAGTTACCCAACGTTTTCTTTGTTAAGACTTCAGAGCCTTCCTTTTTCCAGCCTGTGCAGCGAGCCATGGGGCCAGTCCATAGGAGTCCATCCCGATCCAACACATTTTTCCTTTTCCGTTGGGCAGCTCAGACGCGCCCCGCACCCCGTGTCCAGGCTTCGCGGCGGAAGCCTCCCGCCCGCGCCACGCCTGGTTCCGTGGGCGCTTTGGGTGGGCTCCGCGCGGTTCCTCGCTTTTCCTCTGCAGGAGCATAAGGAGGTACAGGCCGAGGCCAGGGGCCAGCGCTCCCCGACCACCTTCCTCTAAGTCCTCCAAGTTCTGCGTCCCTGGGTGTGGCAGTGCCAGAAACCTGACCTGAGTACCAAGCCCGGGTTGGGGTTGCGACACCAGGCATAGTTACCCTGGAGCCGCTGCCATCCCTCCCTTCCCCCCCGCCGATAGCCGGGACTGTTTATCTTCGTCTCGGCTCCTCACTCTTTTCTCTTTCACTTTTCTTTTCGCTGGGGGGTTGGGACTCCCTGGCTTCAGAGCGCTCAGGGGAATCCCAGTTCTCTCGCTCGCTGTCATCGTAGCCCAATAGAGAAGGGAGCCGGTGGCCGCGCCCCCGGCTGCGCTGCCCGCCACCCCCAACCCCGCAGCTCGGACTCGATGGAGGTACAGAGATCTGTTCTCTGCTTTGGGAAGGGAGGTGGTGGTTGAAAGGGCGATTGAATTTTGCCAGAAGAGTCTCCGCCTCGGGCCCCTCCCAGCTCCAGCAGGACCCACCCGTTTCCCCCAGCAGGCGGCCAGCCGGCTGCCCCGCCCTCTCATGGGCCACACTTGACCGCAACTTCAGTTTTCGCTTGCGCTGTGTGCAGAGGTTTTCCACCTTCTGGCCCTTTATATCTCTCGTGCGCTCTTCTCGCCATCCTCCGCTTCCAGAGCAGCGCAGATCGCTGGTCCACCTGCCCATCCCCGTGGGCTCCGCAGTGCGCTGCCCTCTTTGCGTATTGCCTGCTGCTGGCGAGCCTCCAGGGCGGGCTGACAGCAGGGACGTGTGCCTGGTGACCCTCGCCAAGCCGCCGGTTCGGGAGAAGACGGGGTCTGGCAGCACAAAGCGCTGAGTTTCTCACCTAATTGAGCTCAGAAAGTTCAAGAAAGGTACCGCAGCTCCCTGCTTCTTCCCTGCTGGCTCCCAACTACTTTCGGGCCAGTGCAAAAGCGTGTGTGTGCGCCTGCGCGACTGTCTCTACCTTTGCTGGCAAAATCAAATTACCCTCCTCTTCTTTAATCAGGACCCTTGTCTTCCCAGGGAGAGGAATTTGTGGGAATGGTCAGTCACTGTTTGGCAGTCAGCTCCGGGTCTATACTATTAGTTTCAACCTTGGACAAGACACTTGTGTCTTAGAAAAGCAGTATTAGGAACTTGGAAGAAATGTAGAAGAACTGTATTGCAATCAAATCCCTTATTGAAGGTGGTGTTACTGTGCAGAAGCGTTTTAGTTGGATGTAGTCCCATTCATTTTGTTTTGCCTTTACTTCCCTTGCCTTTGGGGTCAAATTCATAAAATGTTCTCTCTGACCATGGCCCATAAGTTTAGTACCTATGTTTTCTTCTATGTAATTTATTGTTTCAGAGCTTATATTTAGATCTTTGACCCATTTTGAATTAATTTTTGTACATGGGGACAAACTGTGGTTTTAAATGAAAATCCAGGGTTTTTTTTTTCAAGTGTTACTAAAATTGCATATTGTGAGTACATACGATTTATTTGAATTTAACCATGTAATTCCATGCATGTAAGAGTTTATTAATTTCAACATATGTATAAAGGAAGGTTATTCTTCAGTACTGGTAATAACAGATTTTTATAGGATAACTCAGAAGTTTTGAAACTGGAAGTGAAGTGCTTATCACTAGCTGTTATTTTTCATTGTGTTTTTTAAAGCTACTTTCTTTTTAAATTTAATTTATTGGGGTGACATTGGTCAGTAATGGTTTCAGGTTTCAGGGGTACAATTCTATAATACAGCTACTTTTTAACGTTATGACACTGGTAATGGCATCAACTCGTAGCTGATAGGCATCTTCATCTTGTCAGTGTGCCTGAAGAAGCTGGATTGAACCGATAGGTCAGGTCTCCTTGGCTATCGCGCCTGGCTGTGCACAGCTGCAAGGTGAGCTGTTCTGCTGAAAACATCAAGTGCAATATAGATTAAATGTAAAACTCCTGCCCTTTTATTAAAGTGCGGTTTCAGTGGGCATGGTAGACAGAGGGAGGAGCTACTAAAGAAAGACTGTAAAAATATAAAGGAAAGGACTGAAAACAAAGCCATAGCCATTTTAGATTTTCAAAGTGATGAAAAATGTTAAATTTTACTTCATTTAGTTAAGAAGTCTCAAAAAGTTCTGAAGGTTGTTACAATAGGGCTTTCATGTTATATCCTATCTTTCTCCCTCTGTTTTATCCTCTCAAGGTTTTAGTGGTACTCAGAATGACTTTTGCTGAAGTACCATCTTCTCTGGAACAGAGAGACAAAGAGGGGTTGTCTTGGCCCCTGATGGGGTAGGTTTAATGGGCAGAGTGTTCTCATAATTCTATTCAGCTTTTTAAATGGGTCTCTGACCCAAAACAGTTTTTTAAACATTGGAATTCACTGCTCTGCTCATTGGGAGTGGGAACTCCAGAACCCGATTTGAAGCTGTAGTTCTGGAATTTGGAATTTTCCTACAGATCACTGGTGGATTTAAGAAAAACAAGGGGATGCTTTTTGTTTTAATCTGTGGGATTAATATATAAATGTCAACAGCTGTATCACAAAACATAATGAAATGCATGTTTATAAACTTCTTTGGAGAATGGAAAAAAAACAATGGTTTCAAGTTGATTGAAATAGAGTTTGATAATTGGAGGATTTTAAACCCAGAAGGCTGGCCATCTCACATTTACTGGCTCCCAGTAGATGGAGGAAGGCTGGGAATGAAGCCCTGAAATTTGGGTATAACTGGATTTTTCTGAGGGAAAATACCCATAATTCAAGCAGCTTTTTAAATGGGCCCCAGACCCAAAAACACTTTTTAAAACATTTTAAAATTTAAAAGACTATCCTACTGTTGTTTTGTTCATTATGTAACTATTCTTTTGAATGGAAATACAGAGTACTGTCCTTGGGCCAGCAACCTGAATTATGGGAAATAATACTAATCCTAGTTAATTTTTTGAGTTCTTATTATATATCAGATGTTGTTCCAAGAATGCATTTTTAAAAATTGTCATAATAAATGTATGTGGTGGTAGGGAATGTATTTCAGAGCCAAGGAAATGGGAGCATAGAGTAATTATATAACTTTCCCAAAGTTACAGCTAGAAAATGGTAGAGCTGAGATTTGAACCCAGACAGATTTGATGACTGGTACTGGAAGGTCGATATTATTTCCATAGAAATACTTTCCACAATCCAACAGTGACCATCGACCACTATTTTATTTTGATGCAGGGTTATAATGATAGAATGTTGGGTTTAAAGCAATGCTTATATGGTGCTTAACAGGATGGACATCATTAAATGTATATTTAAGGATCACCTTTATGACCAAATAATATTCACATGAGTGTGCGTATGTGTTTGGTTCTTTGGAGAAGTTTCTTTTATGGTTTCTGAATGAAAACATTTGCCAGTTGACACCAGTTTTCACTGATAGAGCTTGACAGATAGTAGGCAAATGTGGACTGATCTATATTATCCATCTATCTATTCATCCATCCAAGCAGAAACGTGGGATTCATGGAGAGATCAGGATGGAGGACTGTTCCATTATGTCACAGCTGATGTGGGAGAGTCAGTTGTTTGGGAAGTCCCCTTTTGGAAGGCCTTATGATAGGAGGGTTGACAAGAAGCCAGCTTCTTTCTTCGGCTGAATATTAGCTCTTGGATGATTTTACCCAGTGATTAAAGGTTATTGCATGAGACTGTTGAGACTGAATGCTGCTTAAGTGCTTGCTGTGTCCTATTTGACGGATTGGATGGAAAAATTCCATAGGAGAGCTGAGAGAGCCTTTGGGGTGATACCTAAGCCATACTGGAATGTGTTCTCTCCTAACTATTTAATGGTGAATTTTACTAATTAACTATTATAACTATATAACTAGTATACTTATTATTTTATTTATGTCAAGGAATGGTATCCTTTGTTTAAAAAGTTATTTAGTGCTAGAATCAGAAATAGGGAATAAGAGGCTCTTTGATCTCAGTTCAGTTCAACAATACTGTCTGTAACATGTTTTATAGGAGGGGGTAGGGTATTTGTATGCATATATTTTCCAGTGTTTTATCCCACTTTGAGTCACCTGGTGTCTTGCCAACTGTTTTTAGAAGGGCAGAAGACTGTATATAAACCACATAAAAATGGGCAAAAAATTCCGAGTCCCTATTAGCTGGACAGGCTCTAACAATACGTAGTTGTCACCTCTCAACGTTGCCGACAGAATGCAGAGAAGTGTGCCGACAGAATGCAGAGAAGAGCAGGAGATTGACAGAAGGTGTTTAGTCAGATAAAGGAACTGAAAGGTTGTTGGTGGTGGGGAGCTCTACTGATCACAGCTACATGGCAAGAGACCAGGGACATAGCCTACGATCCCTTGTGTCATTTCATTTTCCTCACTGGGCCTCTTGTTCATACCTTCTCGTAGACATTTGAGAAACAAAATGCCACATGCGCACTGTCAGCGCTGACCTCTGAAATTTTCCAATGATTATTCTTTAACTGAACATTTTGCATTAGAAACTTCACAGTATACTTTCCCAATTTCTTTGCTCTTCTTCCTCCTCAGCAACAAAAATGTGTAATTTAAATTTCACTTTTAGATACTTTTATTGTTAAAGCTCTTATTTATGTTCCCTTACATGTTATTAGTATGTGGTTAACCAAAATAACTCATTAACTTATGATAAGAAATAAATAGGCATAAAACTAAACGATATTGTGTGGATGTAGAGGTGGGCGGTGCTGATATCGGTGCTGTCATTGGAGAAGGTTTCTCCAGCGTCAGTTTTTCAGACCGCCCCTTCATTCGGCAGCCCGGAGAAGCACGGCACAGGGTGGGGTTACGGATGGGGAGAAGGATGCCTTTCTTTCATAAAATGAGAGAAGGGTAATTATGAAAGCAGAACAGGGAAAGGAGAACTTGCTAGAAACCTGCTTGTCTCAGGCATATTTCAGGCATATCTCTCATGAAAAGGGATACTAATGTACTATTACAACTATATGAAAATAGTGGGTCTGGAAATTGGCTTCTTTAGGACTCCTTGTGCCCGTACAGACCTTGAAAAACCGTGGCTTCCCCAAGAGTACCTGTACTTCATTTTGAAGATATCTGATCCAGTTCAAACTTCTTGCCCACACCCTACCCTTGGTTTCTGGATTCCTGTGGTGGGGGAGGGGAGGTTGGACAGTAAAGCATGGAGTCTGGCTGCTGCAGGGGCTTCCTGCTGGGAGGGGGCAGAGGCGGGGGGTGGGGGGGTGGGGGGCGCACACGAATAGGCTCCAACTGGGCTCGGGGGCTTGGCCAGCCTTTGTAGCCTGGTCTTTCCCAGCCTCGGCCCCAGGCACACTTCCTCTGTGCTCTAGACACCCTTGCTGTTCCTCTTCACTCCTTGTCAACCTTCCTCTGTCCTGCTGAAAATGCCCACCCTCTGTAGCTTTTGCTCCTTCCTCCATGGCCCAGCCGAATGATTTTTCCCTTATATGAATTTATCTGGTGCTGTCTACATTACCCTATAACAGCTTTTGTCGTTTAAAATTCAGCTTCATGTCTGTTTGTCTCCTCTGTTACATTTTCAGTGAAAAAGATAGGACAGTGGGTCCCCTGTGCCCAACCAAGAGCTGGTTGTGTAGTTAATTTGTATTGACTTCAGTGAGAGTAAGTCAGATCACTCAACGACTTGACAGCTAAGCAGAGGAACATAAACCATGTAGAACACATAAGTAAATATAGCAATATAAGTAAAATAGTAATAAAAAACAATGTTAGAATATTACAATAAAAGCAGCATTTTAGGAAATTTGGTCTGGGGCAGGCTTTATTGAAGAACCAACAAATCAGAGGTAAGAAACTAGCCATTGCATTTCTGGCAGTCTTTCAGGTGCGGAGTCTCCTGCCTGTCATCTGCTCTAGGGCGCAGCTCTAATAATTCATTCTTTCTTTCCACCACCACTGGTTGTCTCCCCCTTGGGGGTCTTTCCCATCACTATATAGCCATGCTATATTTTTTCCCATTTAAAAACCCCCCAACTCTTTTGACTTCGTATTTCCCTCCAGCCACCACCTGGTTTGCTGTCCCCCTTTGATGGAAAATTTTCAAAGTCAACTCTATCCTCTGTCACCAATTTCTTTTTCTCTCCCGAACCAGCCAGGCTGTGATCCGCACTGCTCCACTGAACGTGTACTTGTCAGAGGTACCAAGAACCCCCATGCTACATGCAATGGGTAGGGCTGGCTTCCCTGCCTGCACACAGCCCGAGAGTTCTTGAGTTGTCCTGCAGGCCGCCTCACTCTTATTTCCTTTTGCCTCACTAGCTCCTGTTTATCTCCTTTGCTGGTTCATTATTTCCCTAACCTTTTAAATATAGGAGTTTGAGGGTGCAGTCCTTAGTCCTTAGAGGGTGTTCTCTATCTGTACTCGTACCCGTGGTGACCTCATTCAGTCTCGTGGCTTTTAACATCTTCATACGCTGCCAATTCCTAAATTTCTATTGCTGTCGGAAAAGCCCTTGGGATCTTCAGAGGCGCCCTGCTGTCGCTGACCGAGTCCGTGAAGTGCTGCGTTTTCAATCTTTCCAAGGCCTCAATGAGGGATATGTCCAGCTACACGCTGGACTTGCCCTTTAACCTGAGAGCACATGGTACTTGTGGAGCCTAGATTTGATCTTTACCCTAAGACTATTTCCTTCTTTGAGAATCTTCTGCTGCCTAGACAGGCAAGCATGATGGCAAGTTTTATTTTCCAACCTAGCAAGTCCAGAGTTGAATGATTTCCTCTAAATTCTACCTGAACATTTTAGTTCATCTTTTTCTTCCGATAATTAACCCCAGGCAGCTCAATGAAGTCACTTGTCACATTTGGAAATCTTAACCAGGTTCACAAGTTCATGAGACACATTTCTTTAATTAATTCTGTATTATCACTGGTGACAGTATTGTTTCTTTCTACTCCGTAACGTGAGTCCCTGTCTCTCCAGCCCCTGATGATAACTCCGTCAGTGCCTTTTTAGCTGTCACTAGTCATGTCCCTGCTCCTCTTCAGGTGCCTCCCCACTACCTGGCCTCCTATCAGTTTCAGTGTCGGTTCTTAATTGCCATGCAATAAACTACCCCAAAATTTACTGGTATAAAGTAGGAACCGTTTTATTTGTTCAAGGTTCCCAGCTTAGAAATTTGGACAGAAGACTGTGGGAATGCCTTGTCTCCACTCCACGCTGTCTGTGGTCTCAGCTGATGTGACTATAAAGGTTAACTGTCTGAGATGTCTCAAGACATTGGATAACATACATAGGGCCCCAGTACTGGCTGCTGGCTGATTCCTTCATTCTCCTCCAGTTGGCCCTTCCACCAGGGTAGATCAGGCTTTCTCACAGCACGATGGTCTCACAGTTGTCAGATGCCTTCCGTAATATTCAACTTCTATAAAAAAGGAGGCGGGAGCTTTAGATGCTTTCAAGAGGCTGGGTATGGAATTCCCTGGCTGTCACCTTTGTCTCATTCCATTGGGAAAAGCAAGCCAGAAGATCCTCCCAGATTCAAGGGGCGAGGATGGTGACGCCATCCCTTGCTGGGCAGTGTACCATGCTTGTTCATGGAAGGGAGGTGTTGATGGGTGGCAGCTATCCTTTGGAAATCTGCCACACATTGTGATCCTGTTTAAACATTAATTAAGTCATGCCACTCCTCTATTCAAAACTCTCACCGCCTTCTTATTTCACTGCTTTAAAAGCCAAATTCCATTACAATGGCTAATGAGGCCCTAAAAGGTTTATACCTGTTACCTCATCCACTGTTTCTCCCTAAGCTCACCAATTTGGGCACATCGACAACCTTTCTATTCCTCAACCGCGCTGCTCTGTCCTTATCTAAAGGGTCTTTGAACTGGGTGTTCCCCTCTCTGAGAGCGCTGTGCTCCCAGATACACCGCATTCCCATGACCAATTTATGTGCAGGCGCTGTACCTTTTGACGCCCTTCATCCATTTTCACCCACCCACAACCCTGCTTCTGGCAACCGCTAATATGTTCTCTGTATCTATTAGCTCATTTTCTTTTCACATATCTATCTTTAAAGAATCACTTCCTTATGAGGTTCTCCTGGCAGAACCCCAACTTTACCACCTCTCTGGCCCCCTGAAAAATATTGACCATATCCCCGTTAGTGTTCTCTCCACTTAATAGATACTTTTCTGATGCTGTGTGCAGTATTTTACGCTCTTGACTGGCTCACGTTGCCTCTCCAGAGTAAATGATAAAGGTGGTGCTAAAGGATGGCACGAGCGGGATGGTGGAGTTGGAAGAGTTGAAGTTTGGGAAACATTGTGTCCTCGTGCGCCTCGCACCTTGCCCAGCATAGAGTAGACCTTCAATAATATGATTTTTCTTGTCTGTAATTATGGCATATTGCTGAGGGCTCATGAAATAGAAGGCTCTGAGAAAAGGAGATTGACTGGATTTGACTGGAAATAAACTGTCAGTGGTCACATGGCTTTGGGAAACCAATCCTTGCATGTTCAAAAGAGAAACAGAATTTCCTGAGGGCCTGGCTACAGATAGCATCCTCACATTCATTATTAAGATGATGCTTATGAGCCCTTTAGATTAGCATGAGCTTTATGGAACTAAAAAAAAAGAACTATTTAATGTTTTGTGCCAGTTTTATTATTGAAGGGATAATTGTATACACTGGAAAATAAATTCTTCAGTAAATGCAAGGAAATAGAAACAAGACACACCCTATTCTCTAACTTCCCACAAATCTAAATCCTTTCATTTTCTTAATTCTACTTACCAAGTATTTTGAAAATAAATTTCAGTAGACAAAATAGATGAGAGAATTTTGTAAAAATAATAGTAATAGTTGATATTTAATTCATTGAGTGCCTCTTCTCTTCAGGACTCAAGAGAACAAATACACAGTCATAGCAATATTTTGTCGCTTAAAATTTGCTGTAAACCCAAATGGTAGGTTTAAAATAATATATAGTTTTGCCCTGGTTGGTATGGCTCAGTGGATTGAGCACCAGACTGCAAACCAAAGGGTTGCTGGTTCGATTCCCAGTCAGTGCACATGCCTGGGTTGCGGGCCAGGTCCCCAGTAGGGAGCGCGTGAGAGGCAACCATGCATAGATGTTTCTTACCTCTCTTTCTCCTTCCCTTCCCCTCTCTCTAAAAATAAATAAATAAAATCTTTAAGAAATGTACTACCTAAAAAAGATTATTGTATCTCTTTAGAGTTAACCCTAGAAAGCGAGATCGTAGTTCTTATTGTTTTGTGAAGGGCCTCTAAAACTTCAGGCATGTGACTTTATGATGACTTTTTGCTTTTTAGATTTGACATTGAGGTATTTCTCTTCTAAAACGTCAACCTTTGAAAATCCAAGGCACATTATTCTCACTCCGCCTCCAAAGTTTATAAAACATTTGCTTCCAGGCTATGGGTTTGAATACAGGGAGGCCAGCAACAGACCCTAAGCTCTCTTAAGAGCAGATTGAAGAGCCTATACTGTTGTATTCTGGACTTAACAACTCCATGGCTGTTTACTCTTCCAGCACCTTGTTCCCCAAGGATCCTTCCCAGTCTTTCGCTCTAGGTACCCCTCTGTCTAGTGATGGTGATGGGCTGAGCAATTCCTTGGGTCTAAGGTGTAGACGTAGGCAATTGTGTTGCTAATCTCAGGCTCTGTGTGCCTCACAATCCAGGCTCAGGCTGCAAGTACCAGTCCAGGTTCACACACGCAGTGGAACAGGCTTCTCCCAATCCTACCTTTCGGGGAAAACGAGGGTGGGAACAAGATACAGCAAGCAGAACCCTGCTCTTCGCCTCTTCCTCCACTTCTGGGTCCTGACTGTCCAGCTTTAGGCTGCCAGACTGAGACGCAATTCTCTCCTCTCTCCTACAGACTTTTCACAGAGTTGGCATCAGTTCCTGAGCGTAGCTGGGCATTGCACAAACCACCTTATTTCTCTGGAACCTGCAGGGTGGATTTCCAAACAGGGAACCAGCTGCCTTTTCTGGTTCTTTATCTAAATAGGACCTGGGATTTATTGCTTTCCCTCCTCCCAACTGTTCTGTACAAGAAACAGTTAGCTATGGAAATTTATGATTATATTTGCCACTATTATCGCCAAGCCACATTGGGCAAAGATCCCAAAGATCCGAGTGTGAAAGCAAAAGTGTGGTGACTGGGCCACTGAGAGAAAAAGACCGTGAAACTTCCATCTTCTCATTTGTCCAAGGTGGAAGGGTGGTAGCAGGGCTGCAGCGAGGTAGGAGGAAGCAGAGTTGTTTCAGAGCAGTTGCGGATGGCACGTTTACTTCAGCTGTTTTGACCCACAAAGTAGCTACATGGAAATCAGCAGAGTCAAGTAGATTGCATTGTCCAAGTGTTTTGCTGGTGGGGCTGGAGCTGGTGCAGGATAGTTGCATCTAAGACCTGAAATTAAAACAATTCAAAACCTACTAACACAGCCCTTCAGTTATTGTCAATACCTATGGGGTTATAGACCTCTTCTCTGGCCTATTGTAACCCTACATTTCAGGGATAATTGGACCTCTTTTGAACTTGAAGCTAATGTGAAGAGACAGCACATGCATCACACACGCCTTGTGCTCCCTGTGCACTGAATGAACTACTAGTGAAGAATTAAACTGGGAACCTGAGATAGATAGTCAATCCCAATTTCACTTCTTCGGGTAAAACTACAGCAATACATTGAGTTTCCCTGCACTAGAGGAATTCCCTCAAGGGTCAGTTCTGATGGTGTTGAGGCTTAACACAAGATAGATGACTTCGATCACATGCTGCTAACCAATCTGTGACCTTCATAGATGTACTTAGGCACTGGAAGGAACTTCAGACATGGTCCAACCAGCCTCCTTATTTTAAAGCTAAAGAAACTGAGGTTAAGAGACATGAGGTACCCTGCTAATGCCACGTAGCTGTCTAAAGACAGAATCAGGACCAGGGCCCCAGTGTCTGGGCATCCAGTCCATTCTTGGTTTTGGTAAGATTAGGAAGCCTCCCAAAGTCACCCAAGAGCCTTCAATCTCAATATTACGTGAACTCCCATTTTAGAAATTATAACGTGCTAATGACGCATGACTAGAGAGATGGTAGTCTACATGGAACCTAGTAAAAGACAGTGAATGCCACCGCCATGTTCGTGCAACGAGTCCAGAGAGAGATATTCTATGTCTGTGAAATGAATGTTTGTGGTCCAAGTGCATGATAGCAGCGCATTTAATGTTAGATGCCTAGGGGCTAGGTTCCATAACCAGATGGAGGTGATTTCCTATGTTGTATTTTAACCGAGATGATATATCCTACAAGACTTTCCAATTTTCTTAGTTCCCACTCCACGTGTGTCAAAGAATCTTATTAACAGTTTGGCCACTTAAGCTAATAGTGCAGCCTCAGTTATTTATGGCTGGCTCTGGTGCCAGAAGCAGTCACCTGTTCTTTAGCCACAATACCTCTTCATGCCCCCTTCTAAAAAAACCCCCCAAAGTACACCCAATAGAAAGGGTCACAATCCTAAAGCCTGAAACTCGTACGTAATCTTATAGAAGGAATGAGGCATGCTGGGTATTCGATGAGGTTAATCTAGCGCATGTTCTTTGCACAAAAGCAGCAAGGAGCATGAAAGAGAAAACGAAAAAGCAAAGGTTAGAAAGAAGAAAGGAATGGTAATCTCTTCATGGTAGCAGTTTTGAAAACTCTCATAATCTAGGGGCAGGCATTCTGTTAGCTCTGTCGCCCGTAATTAGACACAGCTCTGGGGGAGAAGAAAGAAGCAGCAAAGCTGGGAAAGACAGACGAGCCCCGCTGTCTAGTCCAAGGAGAGAGGGCCAGCAACCACACGGACTGCCATGCAACTCCAGAGCCCAAGCCCTTGACCAGTTGCCTGACAAGCTACATTAATAGAGACAGTATGTCTCTCAGCAGTTTTATAAGCACTATTACTTTGCTATAATTTAGTGTCCGGAAGCAGCCCGGCAAACAATGCTTTAGAAACAAGATTTATGGGACTTTTACAGCAACAGACATCCAAAGTTCAGGGGAAATCAGTTGCCACATTTCATACAAAGCCACATATTTGGAGTGGAAGATACCAGAAGGCTCATCAGCGGGGATAATTAAACGTTGGGAGAGTGACAACCAGCTCCAGTGAAACTCGAGGGTACTGTGTGGTCTAAAGTGCATCTGTGTTTAATAAAAGATCAGCTTTGCCTTAGGCTTTTTAACTTCACTGTAAGCGTTATTTCTGAGGAGTGTTGTAATTGTGCCTTTTGGACTCTGTGAGGGATGGGTGAGAAGCAATAGAAATGTTTGAATCCAGTTATTTGCCCGCGGGGGATGCGTGATGTAATTAAGCTGTCGCCTTCACTGATAGGCTATTGTCAGCAGGTAATAAGAAATGTGCCTCGTTACAAATTGTCATATGACATCTCCTGCTACAACAGATGAGCTATGTCTTCCGTGGCAGCGCCAAGCAATCACATAGAGATTTGTGCCTTTGTGGCGGCTATAAATCATAACATACACTTTAATAGCTAAACAATTATCTATAGTGGCTGTACTGGAAAATTGTTTGGTAATGATTGGCTGATTTTTATGATGAAGAATAATTTTTATATGGCTCTTTTTATATAAATACTTGACAATTCAGAAGAAGAAAGTTCATTTTAAACATATACTTGGGAACTTTTTATTTGTCATTTGTCTCTAACTGGAAATGTTTGAAGGGCCAGGAAGTTACCAAAATAGCTTTCCATATACATACATATATATACATATATATATATATGTATTTTTTTTAGAGCTAAAAGTTATGTATGTTTAGTATTCCTTTTATATGAAGATGTTGCATAGTAAGAACAAAGAGGCAAAAACTGGTCACTGCTAAATTTAGACCTCTCTAGTTTTCTGTTGTGTGGAAGCTACAAGTTAACAGGGGAAAAAGGAAAATGTTTCTTTTCGAAGGGCTAAAACTACAAGGCTTCTTTCCATTCTTTAGCTTTCCCTTCTCTTGGTATTGTTTCTTTTCCCACTTGTCTCTCATCCCCCATCATGGTTTTATTTTCTTTGAAAGTTAGCTCCAATTTACCATCTATAAGAACATGACCTTGACAGTCCTAGCTGTCTCTTCTACCCCAGTTCTGCTGTACTTGCCTGTGCCCTTTTCATGGCTGTTTGACAGCTTTTTTCTTTGTGAGAATTTTAAAATTATATCAAAGTGTGGCTGGCCACCTAGAACCAGGTGATTCAGCCCCGCCACAGCCCGTATTTGGTGCCCTGCAACTTCTGGCTTTCCCCAAAATGAAAATCACCCTTGAAAGGGAAGAGATTTCAGGCTGTCGATGAGATTCAGGAAAATAAGATGGGGCAGCTGATGGCAATTCCAACAAAGGATTTTGCAGAGTATTTTGAACAGTAGAAGAGATGATAGGAAAACTGTGTAAAGTCCCAAGGCGCCTCCTTTGAAGGGGACTGAGGCATCATTGTCCTATGTACAATGTTTCTTGTATCTTGTGTCTTCTTCAATAACTGCCTATTTTTCATATTACGTGACTGGATACTTATTTTCTGGGCAGACCTTGTGTATCTTCAGAGATTTTTAAATAAACATCTTGGTTAAGAAAGACAATGCCATTTGTCATAGAATATGTAAGGCATTTTCTGAGAACAGAGAACATTGCATATTTCAGAGATAGGCAAATTTTTTTTTTTTCTGAAAAGAGCGAGATGGTAATTATGTAAGGTTTTGTAAGCCAAATAATCTCTGTTTTAACTGCTCAACTCTGCTTTACTGCTGGAATGCAGCCATAGACATGAATGGGTGTGGCTTTCTTCCAACAAAACTTTATTTACAAAACAGATAGCAGGTGAGGTTTTACCTGTAAGTCATAGTTTGTTGACCTGTGGCATGTAGGGTGAAGAGATTCTGCATCTCACTTTCTTCTCTTAGTTATGTTAATTTTAAAGGAACCAGAGTGCCTAAAATTAAATAGTCAATGTACTTCAACTATTCAGTTTCTGAACAATTTTACCAATGTCAAGAAGTTAGAGAATAGTGTGGATTAGATTTCTTGAATGGTTTATTGAAACTTTTGAAAAATATTCAGGAATAATGTAAAATCAAGTTAGGCCTCAAGAACTAAACAAAATAAAGTTACAAACATGGAAATCCAAGGAACTGGCTTTCTCTTGATAAAGTGAACACACACATTTCATTTTTAATTTCAGCTATTTTAACTCCTTCAGAGAAAATCTTGGAGCATATGTGTAGATCCATGTAAACAGTAAATAAAAGGGTTTATGGAAACTGAAACTCTTTATAAGAATACTAAGAGGAAAAAGGCAGTTCCTGTCTTGGGTAATCATTTCTGGCATCAGGAAATAGTTAATATAAATTGAAAGAAAAAATGTGAAGAACCTGTTTTTTTTTTCCCTATAATTGTTTACAAAGTAAAACTTATCCTCTAACTTCATATTCTTCCTTGAAGCTGCTCTGTTTCCCGGAATTTTTATTAAGAGTTCCCCAAACTTAAGAAACTTACTGATGGTCTCAGGGATAAACACATATTAGGTTTTGCTACCACTGAGGGATCCAGCAACCCATTAAGGGAGTAATATATCATGATAAAGAAGGGTTCCTCCCAGAAATGAAAGATGAGGAAGTCTTAAGAGTAATTCATCATATTAATTGATATAAGGGGGGAAAAGGCATATGTTAGTTTCTATAGGTGCTGATAGTCATTTGACAAAATTCAACAACTCGACAACCATTCTGGATATTTAAAAAAAAGAAGGACAGAAAGCTAAACAAAGCAAGTGTTAAATATTTTATAACCATGACAAACTGACAGACTATGCACTAGCACATGCATACACACACATCGGAGCCCAGAGGCAACATTATAAGTAATGTCAAAATGCTAGATGCGTTCTTGCTGTCCCTGCTATAACTACAAATGAAATAAGGGTGCATAGCTCTCACCCCTGCTAGTGACGCTTTGCCAGAGTTGTTAGTCAAAACAGCTAGACAGGAGAAATAAATTTGAAGATAAAAATGTTTTTGAAGGTAAAATATTTAAAAAGGTGAAAGTAAAACTCTTATTTGTCGATGACTTAATACTTAGAAAGCCCAAAAGAATCTGAAAAATTTTTATCATTCAATTTTAGCATCTAAAAGTGAAAAAAGATAAATCTGACTCATTAAAAAATTCCTTTGGTTGGCAAAAACAAAATCAAAACGAAGCAAAAAACCCAACTTACTCTGGGGAAATTCTAAAGGAGAACGATAAACTGGGAAAAGAAATATTTGCCTCTTAAATCACCAAGAGTTTTCTCTCTAATATCTTAGAAATTGTGGGCCTGCGGGGAAGTACGAAGCAACAGAACAATGGGAACAGATCGTGCGTGGACAGTTTGCATTAAAAGAAATACAAATTGTGAAACTATAAAAGTCCTAGAAGAAAACATAGGCAGTAAATTCTCAGACATTTCTTGGAGCGATATTTTGGATGATATGTCTCCCAGGGCAAGGGAAGTAAAGGAGAAAATAAACAAATGGGAAGCGAATGGGACGAAACCAAACTAAAAAGCTTTTTGCACAGCAAAGGGACCCATCAACCAAATGAAAAGGGAACCCTCTGTATGAGAGAAATATTCACCCATGATACATCTGATAAAATGTTAACTTCCAAAATGGATAAAGAACTTAAGCAAGTCAACTCCAGGAAGACAAGCAATCTGTTAAAAAAAAAAGGGAAAAGGATCCGAATAGACACTTCTCCAAAGAGGACATACAGATGGGCAAAAGACACATGAAAAAATGCTCAACTTCACTAATCATCAAAGAAATGCAGTTTAAAACCACAATGAGATATCACCTCACACACCCCAGAATGGCTACTATCAATAAATCAGTAAGCAACAAGCACTGACGAGGATGTGGAGAAAAGGGAGCCCTCATGCACTGTTGGTGGGAATACAGACTGGTGCAGCCACTGTGAAAAATAGTATGGCGTTTCCTCAAAAGTTTAAAAATGGACCTGCCTTTTGACTCCACAATCCTGTTTCTGGAAACATATCCTAAGAATCCTGAAACACCAATTCCAAAGAATATATGCACCCTTATGTTCATAGCAGTGTTATTTACAATAGCCAAGCCCTTGAAAGAGCCAGAGTGACCATGAGTAGGTGAGTGGATCAAAAAGCTGTGGTACATTTATACATGGGAATAGTACATGGCTGCACAAAAGGAGAAAATCTTACCTTTTGCAACAGCATGGACGGACCCGGAGATTATTAGGCTAAGTGAAGTATGTCAGTCAGAGAAAGGAAAGCACCATATGATTTCACTTATATGTGGAATCTAATGAACAAAATAAACTGATGAACAAAATAGAAACAGAGGCATGGATACATGGAACAGACTGACAGCTATCAGAGGGGAGGGGTTGGGGGGAACTGAATGAAGGAAGGTGATATATCCATGGGGGATATATATAGCTCCCATGGACACAGGCAACAGTGTGGTGATGGCCAGAAGTAAGGGGGTGCAGGGGTTGGAAGGGGGCAAAGGCAGAGGAAACGAAGACATCTGTAATAGTGTCAACAATAAAAATAATGGGAAAAATGAAAATAAAAGTGAAAAAAGAAATACAAATAATATTTCAACTCATAAAAATATTCAACCTTTTGTAAAATGCTAGTTATTTTATTTTACTAAGGAATGTGGGAATATAAGCATTCTTTCTAAATTTGCTTGCATTTTATAAGGGCACTTTCAAGGACCCGCAGGAAGTAATAAAAATGATCGTCTAAACAAAGAGAACACGGGGAGGGAAATAGGGCAGACCAAGACATTAATCAGGGCATGATTTCTAAAGGAATGTCTCATATTGTTTTGTTTTTCAACCACGTGAATATATTACCATTACAGAAAAATATTATAAAATGTTTATGCAAATTTTTAAAGTGAGAAATTTTAGTTCTTATTCTTGATTTTCATAGACAATGAATTTCTTAGTGCTTATTTATATTTCCATTTTTTGGAATTAACTTTTTAGTTCCTTATGGAGATATTTTTCTTTTTTTAAAACCATATTTTACAATCCCTTACAATATAAGAAACCAATACATTTTAACACATTTCACTTTTTTTAGTCTGTTCATCCTATCATTATGTTTACTATACATCAACTTACCAAGACTTAGTGATTTCTATTTTGTCGAGTCTACCATTCTTACTTTTTTAAGTATTTAAAAATTGCTTTAAAGCCCATCCAGAGCCTTGGTCGGGCCGTTCAGTTGGTTAGAGCACCGTCCGGATGCACCAAGGTTGCAACAAATTGATATTTCTCTCTTTTTCTCTCTTCCCCTCTTCCTCTCTCTCTAAAATCAATAAATTTAAAACAAAATTTATTAAAAAGCCTACCCAGAATTAGATACTTACTTACATACTTTTTCTAGATGTATATTTTTTAAAGCTGGAGTTTGTCATATGATACGAGATGAGAATATTATTTTTCTCCTAAGTTACTAACCAATGACTTCTCAGAATCTGTGTTAAATAATAATCTTCCTTCACCTGCTACTTCACTCATCAGTGTTTCACTTAGTCATCTATCCGCACTTCAGGGACAAACTTATTTTCATTCTGTGGTAAATTTTAACATCTACTAGGTCTAATTCCCCTTTATTACTTTTCCATCTCAAAATTACTTTCACGAGTGGATTTTTCCCTATACATTTTAAGATCCCAGTAGCAATTTAACTTTCTATGTCAATCTCAGGTCAATTTTACTTCCACTTTCATTTCACATAACATAATTTGGAAAAATAATATCTCTGTAATATACAGTGTTTCTATCAAGGAGTAAAGTATGCTTCTCAAATTGTTTGTCTGGTTTTATTGACTTTTTATATAGACCCAGTACATTCCTTATATGCATTCCTAAGTATTATATAATTTTGTCATTAATATGGACTATCAGGGATGACCAACCTTTCAGTGTCTCTGGGCCACACTGGAAGAAGTGTTGTCTTGGGCCACACATTAAATATATTGAGATACGTAATCACAGAAAAATCTCATAATGTTTTAAGTAAATTTATGATTTTGTGTTGGGCCACATTTATAGCCATCCTGGGCCATATGTGCAGGTTGGACACCCTTGATAGATAATTTTTCTACATACTGTTAAGATATAGAATGATGAATATGAAAATTATTGGTTATGTAATTTTCATCATTTATTTTGTTCCAAACCATCTCATAGAGCTTGCCTTTTTAGTTCTTATGACTCCTTATGTAATTTGCTTAGCTTTGTCAATTAAATAATTGTAGAATATGCCAGTAGTGGTTTTATCCTTGAATAATCATAACTATAGTTTCTATTTTTATGCCATTATTTGTAATAATTAAAAGTCCAAGGGAAGTGCCAAAGAATATTACCAGGGCATCTTATTCTCACTCCTGAATACAATGGGAATACCTGCAGTGATGCACTAGTAGGCTTGAAGTTGGTATTAGCTTAAGGAAGATTTTGGTATCTTAAGAAATTATTATTCTATTTCTTTAATTAAGGATTTATTATTTTTAAAAAAAGAATGGGTGCTGACTTTTGTCAAATACGTTCTTAGGGCACATTTGGTAGAGGGTCTAAGGGGTTGGGCTGACTGGAATTTGAAGCTGGCAGCTTCGTCATTTGTCGGACGTAGGAATTGTTCCTACCTCATGGAGGCTCTATAAGCCACATAGGAGCTAAAGCCTTTACCTGTTATGCATGGCTCTTGGATTATGGTAGGCGCTTAATTAGCAATAGCTGTTATCATCATCTTTTCAGATGATGGCATGATTCTTCTATGGGACAATTTAAGATGAAAGAATTTGAGTGAAGTAAGCCTTACTCAAATCTCATATAACAGTGGCTCATCTTATTAAGAGCATGAGTGGGCCTACCCTTTATTTGAACACCTGTGGTTCAATTTATACCCTATATTTTCATTCTTGGTATGCCGTCATCTTTAACAAAATGAGTTTGCTTTGTCCATTCAGCAAGATTAAGAAACAACTTGGTTTTCTGCTTTTCAGAGCTCTGTTTATTCAGTTACAGGAAGGAAAGGTGGAGTTGAATCGAGTACTAATTTTTGAAACTCTTTGCGGTTTTTTTAGTTGTAATGAGAGAGAATATGGAGTGTGTTTTTTTTTTTGTCATGTAATGTATACACACACACACATTTTTGTTTGTTTGGTTGTTTTTAATTTTTCGTTTTTGAAAGGTCAGGGAAGAGAGATATCAGAGAGAAAGGTAGAGTGTGAAATGCAATGAGTTTGGAGAATTAGGCAAGAACTAGATCACATATCACTTTAGAGGTTATTCCAAGTGTTGTTTTGAGGATTTTTTAAGTGGGGAGAGGCTTGACACAATCTGTGTTTTACCAGGATCTTCAGTCCAAGGAGAGCAAATCTAGGGGCACAGATGCTCTTGGGTAGTGAAGAGGGCAGTCCAAGTGACATTGGATGGTGGTGTAGACTAAGATTCAAGGGACAGCATGACAGATTGAGAATAGTCAGTGGGAGACAGAATAAAGTGCTTAAAGCTACGTATCATTGAAGTTAATAGGCCCAAGGACTACTGGGTACCCTGTGTCATTTGACATGGCTCAAGACTGATCTCTTTGGGCGACTCATGTGATTCTCTGTTCCCCAGATGTCTCATCTTTAAAATGGTGATGATGACAGGACCTTCATTATACAGTTGTAATGAGAAAAAACTAGTAAATATGGAAAGAGCTCAGAACAGTAACTGATTAGTAGTATAGTATTTGTTAGCAATTATTCTTTTAGTATTATCAGTAACAGTAAAAATTATCTTTCTTTTATATATTTGAAGATAGAACATAAGTAGAATATGGTAAAGTGATAAATGTAAATATTTTTCTATATACAATGGCTAACAGTTATATTTTTTTGTATTTCAGTAATCATTACTAGCAACTAATAGTATGAAATGAGGTATAGTTTAAGGCCCTCTATATGGTTTATAGTAATTTATAAATCATTGATTATTTATAATTAAAGAAATATTGCAATAACTTCTAACCACTGTGTGGTCTCAAGGATCTGTCTGTATGAAAAAATGTACTAGTTTGAGGGTCTTAAAGTCTCATTATTGATCATTACACTGTTTTCAGTGGTTTAGCAATGAGAAGTAAATTGTCTCTTAATAGCTGTCACTTTTATCCCTTCGTGACAAAAGGTCAAATGTATTTTAACAGGTTTTCTTTTATCTCAGAGTATAACAGAGGCTTAGAGAGCATAGTGCTGGGATGGGGAGCAACTTTGTTTTCTTTTTGGTTTAAATCTAGTAGTGTAACCAAACCCAGGTCCACTGTCTGCCACAACAAAAACCAAACTCATGAGGCAGGTGCTGGTGAGAAGGAAAGAGGTTTATTCAAGTGGTAGCCACCCAAGAAGATGGAAGACTCTTGTCTCAGAACCCATCTTAACATCTCAGTGCAGGCAGACATTTTTATAAGGAAGGAGAGGGAAAGCAGAACAAAGAGATCAAGGCAAGGTGCTTGAAAAGTTCACTGCGGGCAGACCAGCACAGTCCATTCTGATAACGATCTCAAAACTGGTCAGGTGATGGCTTGGTGTACATCATTCCAGTTTTATGTCATCTTGGTTTTATGGTTGAAGGTCAGCAAATCTCCCAGAGCTGAGATGGTCAAAGTCTGTATCTTTTGAAGTTAGTTCCTAGGCTTCTTATGCAAACCTACTGTTTATCTGTAAGCTACATATCAGGTAGACTCAGCATTTACAGAAACATTGTCAAAAGAATGGTGTGGTGAGTTACAATTCTCTACTGTTGTAGTAGTTGCAGTGCCATTTCTAACTGGCTAGTATCCTTTCTTTTCAAATGACCTCACTACAAAATATTTTGTGGCATTAATCCATCTTTATTGATTTGTGATCTCAGTGACTTTGTAACTTATCTACCACAAAATCTTGAGAGCATGTATGACAAAACAGAAACAGAAACTTACCCATTTTGCTCAAAATAAGGGATGTCAAACATTTGCGAATAGCAAGAATTTTCTTCTGACAAACATTTATGGGATCTAGATTGAACAGTAGACTTAATATATTATAACAAGGAACACTCCTAACCACTTGTGGTTTGGTGCTGCCCCATCTAAAAAAGAAAAGAAAAAAAAAAAAGAAGTGATAACAAAAGTAAAAGTATTCCAGATATGTTGATTGTAATCTCTTAGCTATAGGGCATGGCTTTGATTTCCTTGAAAATGCAACACAGTTTCCAATCTTCTGATCTTTAGTTATGCTGCCCCTCAGCTTGGAACATTCCCTGCCCTCTTCTGTGTCCAGAATGTTTGCTTGCCCTGTAGGTCCCAGCTTCTGTGCTATTTCCTCCAGAAGGTGTCACCTCTATTGCACGTTTTCATAGCACCCTCCTCTAATATGCTCACTATTACATAATTGCCGTGGGTTTATCTGTTTTCCCCATTGGACTGTGAGCTCATTGAGGACAGGCATGACATTGACCCTGATCACATGGCAGCTTCACTTCATAGCATAGCACTTAGAGCATTCTCGTGGGCGATGGATATTTGTTGAATGAATGAATTTAGAGTAGACTGGAATGAAATTTTGTTTTTTCTTTGTATTCTTTATCTCATTAAAAATAAAACAGAAGCCCCTTTTTCTAGATCAGGCCCCATAGCTGTTTGGCATTGAGTAAGAGAAAACATACAATGAACTGTATTTTCATAGTGTTCAACAGATCACAGATTCAGATCGAATATTCACATGGTTTCTCGTTAAATGGTTGCTTTATATGATCACGGATGCGATGTTTTTTATTGACTTTGTATTTTTGGCAGTTCTCCTACCACATTGCTATGGGAATTATGGTCACCCAAATCAGATTCCTCAGTTTTGCCTTTCTTCACCATCATACTTCCTGCTTTGACACTATCTGTGTGCTTCCTATAGCTTTTGACAGCTTCCTTGGACCCCCTGGAATGATAATGACCTCACGGTACCACTGTCCTCAGAGGTCTCCATTATGAAATGGTAGCTTTTCCATCACAGCTGCCTCTTCCGACATACATAAGAGCTAATATGTTTATTATCCTCTCACGATATATTTCAACTTCCATTCTGCAGTTCACCACCCTTCCCTGACTTTTGTCTATGTATCTCATATGTATAAAAATGCCTGCTCTCATCCCGATAATAGTCTCTGAGATTCACTCTTTAAGTTTATTATATAGTCTGTCTTCTCTCAAAACAAACGCTACAGTTTTTTATTCCATTTCTACTATTCCAACATAATTAATGATCTGGCCTTTTCTCTCAACCTCTATTTGTACTTTCATAACCATGCATTATTTGCAAAATGTAAGCAAATTGAACCTTCATGAAGCACTGTATCTTTCCCATCTGGGCCCTAAATTTAGAAAGTTTTGCTAAAGTTGATATTAGATTTACGTGCAGGTTTCAGGTAATTTTTCAGCTACTCTTCATGGAAATAGAGAACCACAACCTGGAGCACTTGTGACCCTTGTTTGCTTCTCCGGATCCTCACCCTTTTCAAGGATGTCCAGTTTTTGTTATCGTTCGTGTTGCCGTGTGCTCGACGGATATAGCGTGTTCAGGACGCAAATACAAATTAACCACTTATTTTCACATGTGTTTTCTGGTATCACCTGGTCAATTTATTGTGATATCTTATATGAAACTTTATTTTAACTGCACACATCCGTTTTAATTTCACAAACCTCTACGTGTCTTTAAGGCTTAAGGGAACCCAGGCAAAAGGAGTTCCCAGACAATTTTGCAGGGTATTCCCGGAAATACTGACTTACAAAGTGTGTCAGAAATCTCTGAAGTTTCAGAAAATAAAGTATTTAATGGTACAGTAATTGCATCTTAAATTCTTACTGCATGCTAGGTACCCGTGCTAGGCACGTTGCATACATGGTCTTGTTCTCCTTATCGCAGCCACTTAGGATTTGTGTTGGCTTTGTTTTTCAGAAGCTCTAGAAGTTAATAAATTGACTCTGTATTCACCTTGCATCCTGTGTTATAAATCATCACAAACATAGCGACTTAAAAATCACACCCATTAATTACTCACAGTTCTTCAGACCAGAAGAACAGACATGCTTGATGATCATGTGTTCTGCTCAGGGGCCGACAGGTAATCATTAAGGTGTCTGCCAGTCTAGGCTCTCGTCTGGACGCTCTGGACAGAATCCACCGCCAAGCTTATTCAGGTTATCGGCAGAGCTCAGTTCCTTGTGGTCATAGGAGTGAGGTCCTTGTTTCCTTGCTGGCTGTCAAGCAGGGACCACTCGCCACTCCCAGAAGCTACCAGCATTCCTCTCATAGCTCTCTCAGTCTTCAGACCAGCCACGGCAGGTGTAGTCCTTCGCATGATTTGAGTCTCTCTAGCTTCCCTTTCTGCCACCAGCCAGGAAAATGTTCTCTGCTTTTAAGGGCTCGTGTGATTACATTAACTACTCCTCCCTCTCTCCTCCCCAGTAATCTCCCCACGGTGCCATATGTACCATATAACATAACACAACCGGGCATGGATATCACATTCACATTTAGGGTAGGGTTTCTGCTTCCAACACCCTATCACTCAGAATAGTAATTGACAGAGTTGGAGGCCAAGGCTGGGTTTGGTTGAACTCCAGAGCTTATATGTCCCTATAGCACATTCATCAGAGGGCCCGATTCTCTCTGTGGGCCTTAATTATGGAAACCAGTCGTAATTGTGCTCTGTAGCCAGACTGACACCAGAGGGCCATAAAAAGTATTGCCTTAAAGGGTTCCAGTGCAAGTTTCACACGCACACAAGTCCTGTAAAATACGAGATCCAGATGGTCAAACACCACATGAAACAGGTTGTACTGTGCTCTACATAGTTCTGTGAATTGTACTTAACATTGTGTAGTTTGCCCTATTTTATTTCAAGCTCTGATTTGTACTTTGAACACTGTCTCTCTCCTCTGCTTATCTTATGAACACACTTTAAAAACTTGGGTAACTGGGAGCCATGCTAATTTCAGTTTCTTTTGGAAATTCGAGTGCAATCATAGTTTTTTCACCTTATTTAAACACTTCTCAGAAATAATTGGCTTTAAGTCCTACAGGAGTCAATCAAGAAAAATCTCATCCTTTTTTTTCTCTCAAATAAAGAATAGGTGACTTTATGTCATATTATATTACAAAAATGCTTAATAAATTATCGTTTACCTTGCGTAGATATTTTAATTCTAAAAATCGCATTCTTGATCATATAAAGCTACCGTTAACTAGAGACCGCATGGACTTTTATGAAGCAGAATATTTGATCTGGCACACACGATGATGAAAAAAACAGTCACATGTCATTTTGTTGATTTTAAATAACTTAAGCACATATGTGACATGTTGAGTATATAATATTCCTTTAAAAGAACTATTGATTTTCAGGGGAAGCTTTGAATCTCCTTTTTTTTATTCCTTAAGACGATGATAGGAATCTTCTTTTTTTCCCCATGATTTACCAGGTCGGACAGACCATCACAGACTATAACCAGCTCCGTTGTATTAGCAGCAGTGAAACAAAGGCCAATCCCAGCTAACTCAATGGCTAAGTCATTTGGGACAAGTCACCACACATCTCTGAAACTCATTGCCCCTGACTGTACAATGAGCAGTTCCAAAATTCTATTATTATCAACATGTATTTGACATACTTTGGTCAGTTACCAAGTTGCTGGAAATATTTATGTCAGCTAAACTGCTTAGAAATTTGTTTGTTGGATCCCATAAAGATATATGAAAAAAATTTACTGCGTGCATGAATATTATAGTAAAATTGATTGGGTTGTACAGGGGCTTATCATACTTAATCAAGTTATAGGATTGTTTTTCTACCTTTAAAAAGTAAAATTCTTTCTTGGGTTCCAATTTTCCACGCATTCTGCTCTTCTTAAACAAGATTTTGATTTTTTTTCCTTTTCCTCTTATTTCACTAGAAATATCTTTTACAGTATTTGAATGTTATTTGGTCACAATTTATGCATCATTGTTCTTACTTTAATGCGACATTAACATTTGTGCTGTCTAAAATAAATTGCCAAATTCCTGAAACACCTACTTCGTGCATGATTGCTGACTATAGAGTGGTTGTGCGTTGTCTAAGCAAAGTTGTGTTTTTCTTTCTTTGGGAAGTATGTTGTGTGAGATGCTGATGGTGTCATTCTGATGGGTTTTCCTCAAAATTCATGGCCCAGTTGTGACAAGTCAAAGCATCCATATGAAGTTTTCAAGTATTAAAGAAAATTAAATGAACAGTTAAATTAGAAATGGGGTCTCAGCTGTAACTTCTCTCCCTGGAAGGGAGGATATTATGGGCAACCTGCACATAGAGAATGATTTTTCTGGTAATAAAGTTGGGAAAATAGCAACCAGAACAGAACAAAACTATTCATGATGCTGTTTGGTATGTAAAGAACAAAGGAATTTTCACTATGCATGAACCTCCACTACGACACGTTTGCGATGATGCCTCCGTGCAAGGGGAAACAGATGTTTATCTGTTTTTCTTTGGGTTTTATTTTCTCTTAACACTGCCATTCTCTCAGTACGTGGCTTCATAAAGCTGTAGGATTCTCACAGGAAAGTTACCGAGGCCATGTGCTTTGGAAGCCAATGTGTTGATTTTCTCGCTGGATAGCAATATTGTATTATAGCCGGAGGGAGTGGGTGACTTGGAGTGTTAGAGGCAGGAAGCCTAATGCCACCAATACCATGTCCAGAAGTGAGCTATCTCCTGTGTTTTATGGTTTTATGGGCTTCATTCTACTGAATGAATATTGTATTACTGTTTTTATTATTTTGTTGTTTGAATATCAGAGGCTTATCAGATGGTTCTGTTTCTTTTGAACCTTTGATGGGAAGTTTTGTTGTAAAGCTGCCTTCATGGAGATGTCTTTATGTCTTGGTGATAAAGAAAGAGTCCCATTAAACTTGATTGGGAGCTGTCTTTCTGAGTTGCCACCCTGTGTGCCATTAAAAGCTCTGTACTGGAGCGTTAGCTTGAAATCAGAGCTGTGCTTGACAGTTGTATCTTTTGGACACACTGTTTATCTTAACGTTCTCTTCCTATAGAACATCTCTCCCACCAGCCTTCCTCCAGGGGCTCAATGGCCTTGTTCAACCCACCCTGCTATACATTAGAACCTAGCTTTGTGGGCGTCTTCCTTGGCTATTTGCACCATCAATACTGTGTACCATTAATGTCCAGCCATTCACCTCTTCTATTACTCTAGCCAAGGGTGTCCAATCTTTTGGCGTCTCTGGACCACACTGGAAGAAGAGTTGTCTTGGGCCACATTAAATACATTGCGACACGTAATCATGCACACACACACACAAAATCTCATAATGTTTTAAGTAAATATACGATTTTGTGTTGGGCCGCATTCATAGCCACCCTGAGCCGCAAGCAGCCTACGGGCTGCAGGTTGGACACCCCTGCTAGACGTAGCCCCTAAGAAGTATTTCCTGCCAGAGAGGGCTCAATGAGTATGAATTGAACAGTTGGGGGAGATTTTTTTTTTTTTTACTTTAATGCCATTTCTTCCTCATTAAAACTTCTTTGTTTTCCACTTGCATTTTGCAGCCATGTCACCTTGGTGTTACATCTTTACTGGCTGGCTTCTTTGGCAGTCAGTTCAGCTGGTCCACAGCTGCGTTCTCCCTGTACCCTGTGCCTAATCTGTGTTCTGTGGGGTTGGCGGAGCAGAGCCTGAGAGAGCACCTGGCTCCCGCGGCGGCACACTTCTTCCTTTCGGCGGCACACTTCTTCCTTTCCGCAGCACACCTTTTGATTGTTGCTCTGGACTCATCTGTGAGATTCGCTGTGAAACACGACTTCTTCTCTCCCTTTTTTTTTCTTGTAAGTTTCACTTAATTAACCTGACTGAAAAGAAAGTGGAGAAGACTTTTTTTAATAAAGGGGAATCGAAGTCATAGTAATCTTTTGCTTTTCAAGGAAACAGCTCGGCATCCAAAGCGGAGTCTAAACTCTACAGATACTTCTTCAATTTTCCTTTAGAAATAAGTAGATGAAAGGGTAAGTGGCGGCCCTGTCTGGACAGGCTGTTTCCCTGAGCCTTCATGGCTCACAGTAGCCTAGGTCTTGACAGGTTCTGAATGGGAAAAGAATCTTCTTTCATTTTCTTTTCTGCAAATAGTGTTTATTTGATGTAAATATTCAGTTCTTAGCTTGGTATTGGGTGTCCCAGGGAATATTTTTCATTCCCATTTAATTTATGTTTTACAGTTTTCTACTGGAAACTGAAAAACTGTTTTTCTTTTCTTCCCAAGAGGCAATCAGTCTGCATGGCCTTGCTACCCTGTGATAGGACTATCTTTTCAGATGATAACCCAGAGAATCTCTTCAGGTGCTCAAGTTAAGTCATTAATTGGCTTGGCATAAGGGACCGTTAGTGCAGAAAGCTTATTCTCTCCTTTGTACATAACTCCCATGCATTAAGTGACCCATCTTTTTTTTTTTTTTAGAGACCAAGAATCTTTATTTTCTTTCAGCATCATACGGACTGTGGAATTCAATTTAATTCACAAACTTATAGCTCATGTTGAAGTAATTTCTGCTGAGAAGTGATTTTTCTAGACAGTTGCTCACATTTTTTGGTTAACAGTCAACATTCGATACAGCATTTGAATGGTACACCGCGCTATAGATTACCAGTGTAAAATTTTGTTCTTCTAGTCTACCTTTCCTCCTTCAAAAATAGTTTTTGCTGAGCTGTAGGATTTTCTCAACATTTATTCCGAGTTAACAACAAAGACAAGCTTCGCTGTTGTCTTTGCATAGAAAGATTAATACACCTCAGCTTTGTTCTCCTTATTTATACCTCCCTCTCCTTAAATTAAGATCCCCATTTGTTAAAAGAACATGCGAACACTAGGAAAACTTTACTTAATGATGACTAACTCTGAATTTTGTGTGCTGAGTCTAACCTTAGAAAACATTGATAATTAAATTCCACAAATAAAATTAATTTTATCTAGTTACAGACTTTTCTCCCATTGAATTTTTGAACAAAACTACTTAAGGTAGTTTTACTACTACTAGCTAGAAATTTCCATCAGAACGTCAGTGCTATTTTACCTCTGCCTGTTTAAACCCATACACATAGTCTGGGGTCACATTTATAATACATAAGCTCTATAGGAAAAAGAGATATTTTTCTCTCATTCTCTGCAGCAGCAAACGTGCTCATGTGTGGACACATGTGGACACACACACACGCACACACACACATACTGGAAAGCCAACATTGGAAAGTTGCCTGAACAGTTAGGGAAAGGAGAGTGTGGTATCATAGAAACAATATGGACTTAGCATATTTTTGGGTTGTTCTGCTAACTATGGGAATCTGGAACAGATAATTTAATAGCTTCTGGGTCACTTTTATCTTGTCTGTATATTAAGACAACATTCAAAGTTTACTTTCACATCAGTCATCGGTATGATATTTGTTTGAAGGTGAGGCTGAAGGGTAAGAATAAAGCATTAGAGTGGAGAGGAGGCGGCAGAGATTTTCTGGGGATAAAAGAAAAAGCATTGGTCACGTTTCACTTTTACCTATAGTTAAGAGTTCTGAAGGGGGCTGTAACCCAGACATAGTGTAAATGGGTTTGTACAGAGATTGAATGATGCCCCCTCCAAGAGGCAGTTCAAAATACAGAAACAATATAAATCCTCAGTAAAAGAAATTTGTAAAAAAAGTACCGTTAAGGAAACAATAGTAACAAATGGGGTCACAATACAGATGGAAGCTCCTACTGGGTATATGTGCTGGGGAGGTTTGGAAATTTCATGTAATATCTCAACTAAGTGGGACCCCATCCTGTGCCTGTCCAGCTAAGAATTAGCACATGGGCTCCTCATGCCACCAGCTACACACTCTCACTCTTGACGAGGTGAGAGTCTTTCCTTTCCTCTAAAAGGGATGACTGTTGATGGGCCAAGAATCATCAATTAAGTTATGAAAGTAGAAGGACTATTTAACAGATTAGAGCAATGTTTGTTTAACAAGTAAACAACTGATCTTAGTGTTTATACTAGTGGATGTTTAAATAATGATTTGTGATTTTTTTTGTTTTTGGTTATGCATTTGCAAGTATAACTGTTAAGTTCCATCACTGTCTAAGAATTTAAAATTGTACTCTGTTGCCCAGAACATTAAATCAGACCCCTCAACTTGACTGTGAAGGTCACATGCAATCGAACTCCAACCTAACTATTCAAGTGCAGTTCCTTTCAGTATGTACAGTGGTGCCGCTTAGATTTCTCATACTTGGATGGTGCTGTTCATGCTAGGTCTGTATTAGCTGGAATATCTTCCTACTGCAGATTCAAATTTTATTCACTCTTTAGTATTAACCTCACTTACTATCCCAACCAAAACCTTCTCCATTTGCTGCAGCTATTTTTCATTCTTCTTTATTATTCATTGATTCATGTAGTCACACTCCGCAAATATGTATCGAGTACTTTCTATGTTACAGGGGTTATCCTTTCTAAACGTGTTTTTATGGCATGTATAGTCATATCCAAGTAGTTATACTGAGATTGTATTTTAATGTTTATTTTTACCTCCTCTGTAAAAGTGAGTTCATGGTGACAACAATCATGGTTGCTTGTTTGTTTTCTTAAGGAGAGTTTATGATGGTGTAAGACAAGACCAGGAAGGGACCGTGGCTGGTTCTGTGTCTCCTGTTGGCTTCAACTTCATTTAGGGGGTAATTAAAATCAAGAAATTTATTAAGCTTCCATTGCAGTGTTAGGCCCTATCGGAGACAGACAGATAAACCTATTTTATGTATGTTTGTTACTGGCAGGCATTACAAAAATTATTTTTATAGGGCCCATAATCTAAAAAAAAGATCCTCAGCCTGAGACCCTGAGACTTTTAGAGGGATGAGTGTTTTGACTTCAGATGAATTTGTCCAAATTGTTGGATATGTGCTTATGTGCGTTTTTCTGAGGAGATGGTGAATAGCTTTGAGATGTTAGAGGTGTCATTAATCATTAAAAAAAAAAAAAGATTAAAAAGCTCCTGATCTCAACATGTATAAAACAGGTGGGCAATTAAAGAACAAGAACTGAGAAGAGCAAGGGTGTGCTAAACTGGGTTTGAAAAAAGGCAAATGATATCTGACTGTGACCTTTATGGAAAGTCTTCCTAAAAATAGGTAACGCTTGGAGTAGATACCATGTCTCTTTTGGCTTCAGCTTCCTCATGGAAGAAGAAGATAAATGATAGCATCTCAATTATTCTTTCTTCTTGATGAGATCACCAAATGCCTGTCAAAATGCCCATCACATCATGGGCATTCAGAAAACATCTGTTCATTAGTCCCGAAATGAAGCTTCTAAAATGTATTGTTCCAAATATATCCACTGCCTTGAGTTAAAATTTTAGAATGTTCTAGCATTAGCTCCCCAATGTTCTGCAAATGAAAGGAAGATTTATCAGATGTTTATATGTCATTGCTCACACTCTTTCATTTGGCAGATGAGAACATTTAATTCACTATTTCCCCTTTATTGAGTCATAGCATTTTTAATATTTTTATATTTGATTATGCATTTTGAGTCTCCTCATTTGTCTGTATGGTTTGTGGGGATAGGAACTATCTCAGATCCACCCAAAATTATCCAGCACCAAAAGGGAGTGTAGTAAATGTTGAATGACAAGAAAAGGATGTATATCAAAGTGCATCAAAATAATCTGTAAATTGTCTATTTCAGTATAGCACAGAAGGCAGGTTCAGATTTCAGCACCGTCTTGTCCTCTGTGAGTAACTGTTGGCAAATTTCTTAAACTCTTCACCCCGAACTTCCTCATCTGTAATGTAGAATAATGATAGCACCTACATCATAAGTTTACCCAGTTAAATCAGTTAAGTGCTTGGAAGAGTTAAGTTAGGGCACATCCAGGTTTGTGGGGCCTCAAGCTTGTGTAGTGTTTGGCCCTTTTTATGAAAAAGAATGTTAAATTAGGAATACAACGTTTGTCACCTAGAACATTTTTAAGGCTTTATCTAGATTGGAAGAAAACTGAAAAACACCACAAATATCACAAAATATTAACATCATGATTTATAAACAGCCGAATCATCTTTGTGTACTTTGTTTCTTACAGAGTTTTGTCTGCATACACTCATATTTCCTCTTTTAAATAATAATGATTTTTAATATTTTCTATAGAACGAATGAAAATAAAATATATTCTTTTCTCTACTAAAGTAGATTGAAATTTGCTATTTTTATTATTGATGGTTTAGGAAGCATTCATTTACCGGAACTGCATTACCAGAAATAACACATTTCGAACTTCCTCCACAGCTTCATGCTCAGTCTGGGAGAAGCCCAGCTTTTGGGTTTCACTTGGCATGACTCAGAGAACCTAGGTCCTCCCTGCTGTCCTCTGACTCCCCATCACTCCGGCCTCCCGCTGCTCTGGGAGGTCTTGCTGTGAGGGTTGAGGGGAGAGAGGGTAAAGCGGCAGCGCGTCTGGGACACAGTGTCTCTGATGCATTGTATTCACATCCTCAGAGTCACAGATAAGGTCCAGATACTCCGAGAGATCTTTTGGGAGTTATATTGTCCTTGGATTCCAAATTGAACGAAGTGCCGGCAGCCTGCCTGCGGACAGCACCTGCTGCAAACCCAGGGTGACTTCCAAGCAGTAGAAGGCGACCCTCCTCAGGGGCTGCCCTTCACGACCCCTGCCTCCCCAGGGCCAGGACTGCTGCTTCCTCACAGGGGCAGTGCAAAAAGGCATTGGAGCCCCACTGCTTTTGTGTTAAATCTGCCTCTCACTCTAAGCTCCCTAAGTTAGCACTTGCCACTGCTGTTTAACTCTTTCACTGCCAAAGAAGTTTTCAGTAAATCCCTAGGAATTGTGCAGTGAATACTTTTTGTGACCTTATATACTTTTTTTTAAAAAAATTTTAGGAATAAGTCTCTCTCTCCATTTTATTCCAAATAGGGTAAGATTTCAGATGACCTAAACTTTTACTAAAATGGATTTTTAAATAGGTTGTGCCCGACAAAATTGATGTTTAATACTTCACGATCATGTTAACATCAAATCCTATTGAGATAAAAATGCAGTATTTCCTTCCTTCATAAATATCATTTGTAGTGGCCGCCCTGCCATGGCCACGTCCTCCTTTGGGAATGAAGAATCTGTTGTCCCAGCTACTGGAAGTGTTGCCTAGTAGTTTTCAGCTGACAGTGCTCTCTGGAGAAATGGTCCTTTCAAAGGTCACGCCTTCTCCCCAGGAACAGCCTCCATCCAGTGTTCCTTGAGGTGAGGGGAGTGTTGGAAAGGCCCTGCGTCCCCAACTTATGTAACTGCAGAGGACCACCCCAACTTCGGAGCTCCACAAAGCCCAGGTAGCGACTGCAGAGCGGCCTTTGGTCTTCCTCGGCCCAGCGCAGCCTTCTTGCCTTCCCCAGTATGCCTCCTGCGCGCTAATCACTCAGAATCTCCTTCCCAGAGAACCTGCCCTGAAACACCATCAATTTTTTTAAGACGCACACTCTTTAATAACAGCTCTTCTGGAGAGGAGGATAGAGATCATTTATAAGATGTGACCCAATTTCAGAAACGTTCCAATTGAAAAAGCAGGCTTCTTACATTCAAGGAAGCGCCCGTGCTGGAACGGCTTGCTGGGAGGCCCCTTGGGTCTCCACCCACAACCTGAAGCACTTAGAAGACTTTCACTGAAGCCATTATCTAAAGGAAGGTTAAAGATTGTTGCCCTTCTTCCCTTTTCTCACTGCGGTTTTCTCTTTCTGTGCTCCCCTAGGTTGATCTCCTCTGAACTCCAGGTTTTAAGCCAGTGTGCTCTATCTCCAGCCCTACCAGCTCTTGATCTTCTCATTTGCTTATTCCTCTGACAGCCAGCACATTTCTTTGATAACCCACCAACTTTCCAAACTTAACATGTCCTACACTGGGTGAGTCATCTTCCCCTCAGATGAGCCCTGTCTCGTGTCCAAAGTCTATTAGTGGCCCCGCTGCTTTGACCTTCCAAACCAGGAAACCCGTTAGTCATCCCAGACTCCACACCCCACACCCTGCATTCCCAGGCGGTCAGCGGAAACCTGCCAGTTTTGCTGGAAAGTAGCACTCCAATAAGCAACACGAGCACTGCTTTCAGTTCCTTTTACGACTTCCTCGGTTTCGCTCCTCTTGCGGGCAACTACAATAGTAATTGACCTGTTTTCCTACCTTCCGCCGTGATTTCTTTAAATACCCCTCCCGCACACTGATCAAGGTAATCTACATCGCGCTCAAGTTTGATGTGCCACTGGGCTCAGGGACCCTGTGAACGGCAAACCTCCTGGCCAAGCAGGGCACGCCCTGTGACTTTCCCCATTTTTCACTTGCCGGACCACTCCCACGCCCGTTCTCCAGCTCGACGCGCTGAGTGACACGGGAGAGCTGGGCGCCCGCGCCTGCTTCCTGTTGTCTCAGGCCTCTCTGCCTTCGCCCATTATCTCCCCTCTGCCTAGAAAGCACTTTCTCTTCTCTCGGGTTGCCTTACTTTAATTTTCCTCTACGGTAATTTGTTTTTGTCATCTCCTCTAGGACGTTTTCTCTCAATATTGAGCTCTGGAAACCCAAACTGTCTTAGCATTTATAGTACGTAATGAGCATATGTGTGTGTTTCTGGGCTTTCTTAAAGGACAGGGACATGCTTATTTGTCTTCGTAGCCCTGGGGCCAGGCACCCAGAAGGTACTCAGCAAACGTCCGCTGAACATGCTGAATAGTGAAGAAAACAGGACCCTGGTTTGCTTTGCTGATTCATTGCTTATTTGGTATATTATCAATATTCCATGATTCTTCCTGGGATCACTGTCCCGAAATCCAGTTCTCACCCAAACATTGGATAAAATTGGCTAATAATTATGAAACTGAATTTTTTCCAGACTGAACTCCTGAACTTTCCTTCAGACCTGCTCCTCTTGCAGCCTCTCTCATCTTCGTCACTGGCACCCTCCCCGTGGGCGTGGTCTGCTGGAGCGGACTGTCACTGGCTTGTGAGAGCCGATGATCGACTCTTAGGACATTTTGTGAACTAATTGTTAAACTATTGGCTTGAAATCAGTGGAAGGGCATTTACGTAACAGAAATTGGCCAATATTACAAATCAAAGTGTGTGTGTTTTTTTTTAAAGTCAGCTTACTCACATACCACAGACCATAGCCCAACTCATTTTTGTTGAAGTGTAATTTTCTGACAAATGTTTTGAAATGTTTAATAACCCCTCATTTTTCCCCTACGTAATTTGATTTGAAACTATACTGTTAGATGCTTGGAGAGTCATGATTATTATGTCTTGTAGGTTGTAGCTTTTATCCATCTGCATTATCCTTTGCACTGCTTAGTACTTACCATTTGAATCCTAACTATTCTAGTATTATTATTATATATTACCTATATTTGTTTAACATGCTTTTTTTGTTCTTGCATTTTTAAGCTTTTTGTAGCACTTTTTAATTTCTTTTTTATCCTCACCCAACACCATGCTTTTTGGTTTTAGAGAGAGGGTAAGGAGGGGAGAGAGAGACGGAGAGAAACATCAATGTGAGAGAGAAACATCGATTGGTTGCCTCTTGCACGTGCCCTGACTGGGAATCAAGCCTATGAACTTTCGGTTTACAGGACGATGCTCCAGCCGACTGAGCCACACCAGTCAGGACATTTCTTTTAAAAAAATTATTAAATTTATTGGGGTGACATTGATTAATAAAATTATATAGGTTTCTAATGTATGATCCTATGATCCATCATCACATAGCACATATTGCATTGTGTACTTACCACCCAAAGTCAAACCTTCTTCCATCGCCATATATTTGACCCCCTTTACCCTTTACCTCCCTCCTCCCCACCCCCTTCCCTTTGGTAACCACCATACTGTTGTCTGTACCATTTTATTTTTTTCCATTTCTTATAAATAGTATATTTTAAAATTGATCTCTCTCTCTTTCTGCCACTCTGTTTTTGAAACACAATCTAGCTGTCTGTCTTTTAGCAAGCAGATACAGTTTTTGTCACATCTTTGCATGTGTGGGCGGATGTACTTGTATGTTGAGCCTGACTCCTAACACATTATGTTTTATGGGTATTTTTTACTGTGCTTCCTTTTTTTCTTTTCTGCCTACAACTGCCCATCTGCCTTCCATTAGATAGCTTCAGTTTTCCTCTTTTTTTTTTATGGCAATTATAATAATATATTAGGGTTTTCTTTTTCTGTAGTAAGCTTTTCTCTTGATTTTTGCAATTAATCATCATAAATGCATTGCACATTCTCCAAATGAAATAATAATCGTAACATGAGTTTGCTTTTTTTCTTTTCCCTGCATCATTTCCCATTTGCAGATTACTCGTTTCTTCCACATTGCTGGTTGGAGAAGCACATTTGAGGTTAGCCCCTGGTGGTGGGAGTTGGAAATGGAGTGACTGCAAGTTGGCAAGAGAGAAATTTGATTATAGGTGTTTTTTATAATTGTGGTCGTGGTGGTGGTTTCACTGACACACACACTTGTCAAAATTCTGTATGTCACATACCTAAAGTGAGTGTGTTTTATTATCTTGAAATTATACCTCAAGAAAGTTGATACTCAAAGTGTGGTAGAGAATGTTAGAAAGAGCAAGGCTGTAGGATGGATAAAAGGCTCATTAGAGGTTGCATCTCAAAAAATTATAATGGTACATTTCTTTTTTCTGCAATACTTTGTAGCTTGGAATTTGAAATAGGCAAAATAAAAGCAGAAAGATGAAATGTGGGGAAATGTAGGGCGCCATTTAGGATCATATTTCAGCAACTGATGGGGGCTTCTATTGGGGAGGGGGATTAGTGAAACTAAGGGGCTGACAGTTGTGAGAGTGGGGACAATATAGTTGTAAAGAAGTTAAAAATCAAATCCAGCAAACATGTCATATGTGCTTATTATGTCGTGGATGCCGTTATGTGTTGGAGCTACAGGACTGAACAAGATAATCAAGGTTTCTGGGCACAACAATCTCACATTTTTGCAAAATAAATGAATGAATGAGATTTTTAAAATGGTACTTAAAAATGTTGTCCTTAGTTATTTAGACCCAAATATAAATGTTAACTTGTTTTATGCCCCATATTTCCTTAAATATCACATTTTTTTTCTTGGATAACATTTTTCTTTTCTGGAATGCATTTTCACATAAATTTTTCACAGACAACCTGTGGTTCCTAAATTTTCCAAGGTCTGCTATGAACAAATGCTCTTTGCCCTCTTTCTCAAATACTAATAGCTTTCTAGGCTTAAATCCATTTTCCCTTAAACTATGAAGATTTGTTTTGTTTGTCTTGTAAGCACCACAATCACATTCATCCTGATTCTTGTCCTTCAGTTCCCACAGGGGCTATGAACTTGGTTTTCTTTAGGAATTAAGGAACTTACTTAGAAATTACCCTGGTTTTTATTTGTCCTTTTATTTCCCTTCAGCATGACAGCTAGGGTTTTATTCCACCTCTATGAATTTTTAAAAAATCATTTCTGTGATTATTTCTTCCTCTCTGTTCTCTTTGTTCTCTCAGGAGTTCCTTTTCAGTACTGTGCTGGAGTTTCTCAACCCGTCTCATAATTCTCAACTCTTTGTCATTTGGAAATACTATGGTTTGAAAGAGTTTCTTCACCTTTCCCAAGTGCTTTGAGTGCAGCACTTTGGAAGTAGGCTATTCCTGGACAGCAGGCTCAATATTACAGCTGTGCTGCCCTGGGCGGCACATTTGACCTGCCTTGGAGTATTGTACTAGCTAGCATTTTTCGGAAACATACAGAACCTTTTCAAGAATGTTTGCACCTGAAGATAAAAAAAGCACATGAACGCATTGCTTCATTGAACTGTGATCGGACGTGTGCTTTCTAGCTACAAGTACCCATCTTCATTGGCTGTCTTACACGACAGCCTTCCAGGGTGTTTCTAGATTCACCCTTTATAGTACCATCTGTTTAATTAATGTTTTTTGACCAGTCATGGTAACTAAGGTGTCCAAGTTTTATCACTGCTTTTGCCCTTGGAAGTATAGATATTTAAATGTTTACAAGTTGCTTTGGAAGCATTTCAATATAATTGAGTAATCTGTATGGTTTTAAGTATTCCCAAGAAATTAAATGTTTTATTTTACTGCCGTCGACTGCCAGTCAAGAGGGAGGCATAGGGAGGCATGCTTAGCCTCCTCGGGCAACCACCAAGAGAATTACAACTAGACCTCAAAACAAGTACCATATTTTGACGTGTATAATGCTCCCCCACATTTTTGGTCCAAACTGTCAGGAAAAAAAAATCTCTCGTTTTAATTTTTTAATTGAATTATTTATTTATTTATATTTGGATACTTCTTTCTTTGTAGTATAAAGGAATTTTAGCATTTATTTTTTAACATATTATGGTACAAGAAATTTTATGTAACAAATAATTGCAAGACACAAGAACAGATACGAGGTACAAGAAATATTATGTACTGGTAACAAATTAGTACTACCTGTGTATAATGCGCACCCTTATTTTCCCCTCAAAAATTTGGGCAAAAAAGATGCGCATTACACATGGCAAAATATGGTAACAAGCCAGAACCATCAGAAAATTGAGCTGTGTGGAAGCCCAACAATCAAGGATTTAAGGAAGCCACATTCAACCAGACAGGTAGGAGGAGTGGAATCGTGGAGACACCATGTGGTGTGGAGAGGTGGCAGTGGTGGTGGCAGAGTGGGCAGCCCCACATTCATGTGTGATGGATAAAAATCAGGAGGGATACCTTGGGAGCGAGTGGTCCCAGCCCAAGGCCAGACTGCACAGCCCAGGCCCCCAGCGCCAGGAAGATAAATCCCCATAACTTCTGGCTGTAAAAACCAATGGGGTTTGGGATGGTGGAAGAAACTGCTGGATTTTCAGAAGAGTTCATTTAAAGGGCCCCCACAGACTTAGAATGTTTGCAAACCTACCCACTCTGGGAATCACAACCAGGGCAACAGCTAGAAGGGCACCAGTCATACATGGGAAGTGGGTGAAGTGACTGGAAACGGAGCAAGTGTGAGGCAAACTTCCAGAAGCCAGGCAGTGGTATTATCCCTCCTCTTAGCCTTTCCGCAACAAAGAGCCACAAAGTGGTGAAGCAGGTTGCCCCACGCTAGTGATTACCTAAGGCTCCACCCCACACAATTTACAGGTACCTTTTACAGGGAGTCAAAGCAGCTCTACCTAATACGAAGGGACACAGGGAGACTGCCGATCGAGGAGACAAAGAAATATGGCCCAAATGAAAGAACAGACAAACCTGTTGTTTAGAAAAAGAACTAAAAACAGAGATAACCAACCTGTCAGACTGAGTGCAAAACACTGGTGATCGGGATGCTCAAAGAACTCACTGCGTATGGCAAAAACATAAGGGAAGAAATGAAGGTTATACTAAGTGAAATAAAGGAAAATCTACTTGGAACCAACAGTGGAAAGGATGAAGCCAAGAATGAAACAAATGATTTAGAACACAAGGAAGGAAAAAACATTCGATCAGAACAGCAAGAAGAAAAAAGAATTCAAAAAAACAAGGATAAGCTTAGGAACTTCTGGGACAACTTTTAACATAACGATGTCCAAATTATAGGGGTGGCAGAAGGAGAAGAACAAGAAGCTGAAAACTTATTTGAAAAAATAATGAAAGAAAACTTCCCCAATTTGGCAAAGGAAATAGACACACTATCCAGGAAGCACAGAGAACCCCAAACAAGTTGGACCCGAAGAGGACCACACCAAGATGCATTGGAATTAAAATGCCAAAGGTGAAAGATAAAGAGAGAACCTTAAAAACAGCAACAGAAAAGCAGAGAGCTGCCTACAAAGGAGTTCCCATAAGACTGTCAGCTGATTTCTCAAAAGAGACTTTTCAGGCAAGAAGGGACTGTTAAGAAGTATTCAAAGTGATAAAAAGCAAGAACCTACAACCTAGATTACTCTGTCCAGCAAAGCTCTCATTTAGAATGGAAGGGCAGATAAAGTTCTTCCCAGACAAGGTAAAGCTAAAGGAGTTCATCACCAAGCCGCTATTACATGAAATGTTAAAGGGACTTCTTAAAGATGAAGATGATCAAACTATGAACATTAAAATGGCAACAAATTCACAACTATCGACAACTGCATCTAAAAAAAGAAAAGCAAACTAAGCAAACAACCAAAACAGGAACAGAATCATAGAAATGGAGATCACTCAGAGGGTTATCCGTTGGGAGGGGAAAGGGGGAGAATGGGGGAAAAGGTTCAGAGATTAAGAAGCATAATTGGTAGGAACAAAATAGACAAAGGGATGTCAAGAGTAGTGTAGGAAATGGAGAAGCCAAAGAACTTATATGCACAACCCATGGGCATGAACTAAGGTGGGGATAGCTGGAGCGTAGGGGGGTAACGGGCAGATGGGGGCAATGGGAGAAAAAGTGGGACAACTGTAATAGCATAATCAATAAAATATATTAAATAAAAATTATTAAAAGTATATATTTTATAAGCCTTGTATGAGGTAGTATTTTTAAAACAAGAAAATCCTATGTAATTATATATTTTTGTTGTTTCAGTGAACTATGAGATTTATAGGCCCTATTAACATGTTGCATGGCCTTAGAAGAGCACTAAATACCAACATTAGATATTATATTTGTATGAGTTAATTTTTAAAAATCACAGTCGTAACCATGGTAACAGTTCATAACAAACACAGATTGTTTCATGAAATTTTATATTTGACATTTTCATAATGTTGGTGTCAGTTGAAAGCAATTACTGAAAAGTGCCAGTACCTTAATGACAGGAGAATTTGAGACTTTAAAGATACCAGTTTCTCAGCTGGACTCAAATGGGACTGATTAAGAGATCCACAGGCGTCACGGGTCAAATTCACCGAGCGCCTGTTTTGCCTGATGCAGTCGGACTGGAACACAGCCAGACCCGTGCGTTCACGCATTGTCCAAGGCGGTTGTCTCACGGTAACTGCAGCGTTATGTCGTCGTGACAGGCCCTGCAAGACCGACGAGTCTGACCCTTTAGAGAAAGCGGTTGCCAACTCCTGCTTTCTACGACGGCCACTGGTTTGTCCACTCTCACCGGCTGCAACCCTCGTGCCTTCCGATGACTCGCTGCTTTCCTCGGAATGCGCCCCGTGCTCGCCTGGGCGCGTTCTTGCTTGGGCTCTCTCCCCAACCTAGTGTGTCATCGCCTTTCACCCAGAGCTAAAATCTGCCCATTCTTTAAGGTGTGATTCCAGTAGCACTTTCTCCGTGAAGTTTTATAATAAAAAGAAAATAAAACCCGCTGGATATAGCTCTCTTAGACTCCCTGATACTTACACTGCAATCGCCTGCTTCTCTCTTGCTTCCACTGGCCTGGCGCACACCAACGTGGCTAAGTGTTCTACCTATCCTAGGCCTGCCTATTCCTTGCAGCTTAATGTGGTCGGAGAAGACACACACGGGCACACTGATCAGTCACTTTCTGGCCATTCATGACCACGGACTTGCAGTAGGCATGGCTCTCATCCTGTACTTGTATTAGTTCATTCTCCTTCTTACCTCGATGGCTATTTCTTTATTTTATTCTCCTCTGTCCTCAGCCCCTAACACCTCCTCCTCATCCTCACTCTCTGCTGATATTTAGTCTTCATGTACTGGGAACATCAAAGCAATGGCCCAGAGCTGGCAGCACCACGTCGGCCTCCCTTCCAGCAAAGGACGGCTGTGCTCGCCTACATTCTTTTGATTCCGCACTCAACCTTGGTTTGCCCGCATCTGTAGTGTTTTTGAATGAATAGGTAAATGTCTTTACTGCAGAAACCAGCACTCATAACTCTTCCTTTGTTGCTGAGTCTATTAAAATCTATATTACATGTGTAACTAGGCAGGTAAATAAACAGAATAAAACAAAACAAAACAGCAATGTACTAGATTATATTTTCTCACTGGGATAAGCTACCATATTGGCATAGAATGAAACATATTCACGGTTCTTTTCACAAGTCACTATGCATGAAGGTGGCCATCCACTCTTCCAGATATGTCAGCCCTGGGCAGTGACATCCTGCTAGGCTAGCAGTGCTGGTCAGCACAGGTCACCAGGTCAGCCAGCACCCTGTAGTGAGACCCAGTCACAGACTTCCAAAAAAATCCCTGTTTGAACTCGGTGAGCTCACGGAGGGTCGGACTGGGAGGAAGTCTTTTTTTATTCCGAGATGCAGGCATCCAGGCAAATGAAGGACAAGCCGAAGAGGCTGCTTGTGAGGGCATTTTATGGCCACATGCAATTCCTGTGCCAAGATTAGACGCTGCTCCTGTAGTTCTCCAGAAGTATCTCAGAGCAGGAAGTGGGCAATTTATTTTTTCCTCTGTATTTGCCTCTCATAAAGTAATTAACCTGGTTTCAGCCATTTCTCTCTGACAGAGCTTTGGTGAGAATCAAATGGGGTAATGCATGTGGAAGGACTCGAGTTCTGTTTTGCATCAAAACAGTTTGTAAGTCCTGTTTTTAAACTGTCAGAGAGCAGTGGATTTTTATTATCCACGTGGGGTGGGTCAGGTACTTCCTACAGTTGAGGGTCCTGCATTTCTCAACGACAGAACTTGAAATTTCTTGTATCCCTCCTTCCTCTGCCCAACCTGGATTGTGAAGTAAATTTTTCATGGCTACATGTACATTTACCTGAAGCAAACCACTTAACCTCTCAGAACCTCAATTTCTTCACTGCAGAATAAGAGTGCTATCTCTCACATAATGATATTGCCAGGATTGAATCTGATAATGTACATGAAAT